>VDFB02253790.1:0-20117 GCA_007258455.2 Sequoia sempervirens
TGCGATCAAAAGTAACCAAGTTCCAAAGTCATATCAAAACAGAAACAACATAACAAGGAAGAACACTACCAAACAAAAGCTTACTCCTGAAAGCTTGCAAATACTCCTAATACAAACTCCATAAAATCACACATATTCCATGGTTCCAAAAATTGAAGCACTCCATACCGAGCAACATAAAACGACAACAACCCGTGCTATAATCAACACAACCAAGCACACTATCAATCTATACAAATCAACATGGTGAAGCAACCACCAACCAAATCTCCAAAGCATATATCCGGGGATTAACATACATAACACATATGCACCAATACACATAACTGAGAATTCATGACAAGGCCACTCATAGAACAATATCATTACAATGTTTACTCAAGACAAGGTATGCAATATTATCACTTCAACATTCATTTAACATTTTTCATTTTGAATCTAGGTACAATAATTTAATAGCTACATGATTTCTTAAGACTCAACAATAAAGTTGGGGACTATAGGCCTCACCAACAAGATGTACCTATTATGCAATTATCATTATCATGCAATGGTTTCACTAATCCCTTTTCTCTAAACTTTTATTTATTGCAAAATGATTTTCCACTCATATTATACATTTTCCATGATTATGAATGCAACTTGGGGACTTAGGTCCTTTACCCAAGGTTTGATCAATTAAAACAACCTTCCTGAATACATAAGCTTTTTCTCATAAGATACAACATACCATGAGTTTCAATACCCCACACACTCAAGGACATGCATCTTCGTTAGCCCAAAGGGAAGAGAGAGAAGACAAGAGATATTTATAGTTCTAACATAGGAACAAATGCAATCATGGTTTCTTCATCACATAATTCACTTTCACACAAATACATCAATCATATGAGAGCATGCACAAATCTCTATGAACTAACCACATGATAATTCATTTTCTATTATCATATTCACAATTTCAAAATAATATAACATGCAAAAGCAACTCCAAAACCACATAGGGTCAATCAGGCAATCACTTGCACAATGAGGTAAAACACAAGAAGACATGCAAGGGCGGACATAACAACAAAGCTGGTTGTTGTCCACCACAGACAACACACCAATTTCAGAAACTACACAATTGTCCATAATGCATTCTTCCATTAGGAAGGATATCAGTGCATTGTGCACTACACCAAGGATCCTATCTTTTCCATTGGCTTCCTGCACCATTGGACCTACACCACCTCACAACAACTTTTGGGTAGACAAATGGAAAACATAAACTAATGAACAAAGCACCTAGGTCAATGCCATGGCTCATAGTGCCCAGATTATAACCTACGCAACTAATAGCTTAATGGGTTCCACATTATCCCAGAGTACCTAGTGTTTAAACCTAGGCTCTGATACCATGTGTAACACCTTGCCACGCAACCCTAGGGGAAGTTGCAAATTACTACACAAACAAACTAATCTTTTTTTTAAAGGAACAATTAACATGCAAGATCACTAACCATTGCCAACCAATCCCCTAAGGTTATGATATTGAGTTACTTAAACCCAAACAAGAAACATGAATTAACCAAACATTTAAATTACTTAAAGCATTATGAACGTATACATTCCAAATAAGATTAATTACTTTAAGAATCATAACTACCACATGATTTCAAATAACAATTAATTTACAATAATTCTACAATGCTCATTCCCCGAGTGAGATAAATCCAATAATCATGATCACATATTACAAATTTCACCTTGATCACAATGAGGGGTAATAAAATTACAAGATCAACTGAAAGGATAAAGCATGACAAGATACGGATCCCACAAGCTCTCCAACTAGAAATCTATGCTCATTATGTTGTAATATCATATTGATGTAAAGTATATTTAGGCCATGTATTTATTCAGGAACTATCATTTGTAATAGTTGATTATGTTGTGTTATATCTGTCGAAATACATATGCTTTATGTCTTTATAATTTCATTTATTGTCATATGTACATATGGTATTAATATGGTTATTGTTAATGGATATTTTAAATGATGATATGAGAATGAATGGATTTACATAACTGTTTAATTATTGCATAATCTATTATCTTTGTTACGGGCTAGTGTAGTATTGTCCTTGTCTACCCCAAGAGAATTAGTTGTGCAACTTTGAACAATGTAATGTTGGAATACTTAAATACAATCTTATGTTCTTTTAAAAAATAAAATTGTTGCATCTTTATTAGTTCCTTTGGGGTTTGCGCAGCGGGGCATTACAAAAGGTTTTAGACTACCTAATGTGTTGATTTAGTTTTCACTGATTAACCAACTCTACATGAGTTACCCTGGCACCACTTTGTGTGCCAGCCCTCATAAAGAGCCACTCCCCTAATAATAACACAAGGTAACTAATTTTGCTAACTAAGGGTAGACAAGGTGCACATAAAATAATATCAAATTAAACAATAATATAACAATAGACATCACAACCTGTTCATAGAACTAGGTATCTAATCCAAATAAAACTATGTGCACTACCCTAGTTAACTCAAAGGATTGTATTTTAAACATATAACAACTCCCCACATTAAAGAAACTTATCTAGAAAAATTCTAACTCAATTGATTCAAATTGCCCAAAAGCATGCACAAGAAAGATCACAACTTAAAAATAATTTAGGTAATAAAATGATCTATAATTCAGATTTCCTAAATCCAATTAAATCGATAACATCATACTTCAAATCAATCATCTTAAATATAATTTCACTCTCAATTAATGAAGATTTTAAAACAATTGTTTATTTCTAATTTCACAATAACTCATCATAATAAACTTCAATTACTCTATTTAAAATATTTCATTACAATTTAAATTCCAAATCTATACACTTATTGCACTCATCATAATAAAATAATCATTTAAATATTTATACCTAAATATTTATTAAATTATTTTATTTTAATAATTTATCAATAATAATAATACAATTACTAATTTCCTAATATTTAATAATTATATAAATATAAATACAATATATATATTTTATATATGATATATATTATAATAATATATATTATATATAACATATATATTATAAATATATATTATATAAAAATTAAATATAAATAAAATATAAATAAAATAAAATAAACTATAATTTATAAAGAGATTTGTAGCCCTTTGCTATAGCTATGGCTGTGGCTGTGGGTAGGGCTACCTTTGTAGCCCTCCCCACAGGGCTGCGACTGTGGATGGCAGTGCCATGCGCTGCCTGTGAAGGTGGCACTAGGCGCTGCCCTCCACACCGCCTCCCTGGTGGGGGTCGGCTGTGGGGGAAAAACCCCCCTGTGCCTACCTAAAATTTTAGTATTTTTTTTCTTAAAAAATGCCTCACAAATTTTGCCTGTACACCAATTTTGCTATTATAATTTTTAAATAAAATTTCTTATGAACATTCTACACAATTTCAAAGGCATATTATATATATATATATATAAACAATAAACCAGAAAGATTGCTGGGAAGAGCAATTTTTTTTTAATAAAGAATTTTCTAGATGAAGATTTAAATAAACAAAATAGAGGTTTCAATTTCTCATTTCTGATAGAGGGTTTCAATTTCTATAAAGAAGATTTCATTCACAATCTAATTACTCAAAATATTTTCTACAATAATATTTAGCAAAGTTCTTCCCAGAGGTTTCTATTTCCCCAAATTTAATAGAGAACTTCATTTATATATCTACTGAGATTTCTTCTGTTTCCTTTTGATAAATTTCTATTGTTTAAAAAAACTTTTTTGTTGCTCTTTGATTTTACTATAGCTATTTGTTTCAAAATTTTACATAGAGAGGTAACAAATTTTCTACAGAAATATTTTCAATAAAAATTTACCGAGAAGTACAAAAGTTTCAATCAAATATTATTCTACAGGAAATCTTTTAATTTGACCAATTTAACAAAACTTCTACAAAATTAAATCTTTATACAGACAATCTTTTCAAATCACAATGCAACTAACTAAATAGCATAGAACCTGTTTTCCTGTAGTTTGAAGAATTGATAGTTGAAGAAAAGCTTTGCCTAATGCGTGCAACTTCCAAAGCCCTTTTTCCAATCTCCACTTTCAAAAGGATGCAAATCACTGAACCATAAATAATTCCAAATCTTCTTCCAAAATTTTAAAAACAAAACCCCAAAAATCACAATATTTTTCCAACAATTCTCTGTTCCTTTTCTTTTCTGTGAAGAGCCTTCTTTCCTTTCCCAATTCTTGCAATATTCTCTTTGAGAAAATCCTCAACAAGAATTTGCATTTAATTTTACTATCACACATGGAAAATCAAAAAATATCTTCTAGAAAACTCACAGATATTTTCTTTTAACAATTTTAATGAATTATTCTATTTTATAGAATTTAAAATTTCAAAAACTAATTTCATTTTTTTTTTTTTATACATATTTAAAATTCTCATTCACACAAAAGCATTAAACAATATTTAATCTATTCTCTCAATAAAGGTAATTGAATCAATTAATTTATTTTTTTAACAAAATAACTTTAATCACAATGACTAAATTATTTTACCAATAAACTAATTTAATTAATTAAATAAAATATGAAGCTTTTATCTACAATATTTAAAATTAATTTAAATAAGCACTAAATTATAAAGAACAGTTATCTAACATTAAATTCACAAAATAAACCTTTCATAACAAATAACAAGGAAAGCAAAGACATGACAACCAAACATACCAGACCTAAACTGATGACATACTGTGACTAGGTTTGAGGCTAGACTAGGAAAAACCTCGTTACTATCTCCCAATCAACATTACCATTGAGCCTAGACATGCTCAGACCTGTGAAACTAGGTGGAGTCAGTGTCATGTACCTGCAATCCTACAATCAAACATATATATAGAATACATATATATAATCCATGATTCAAACACATAGTGAGGAGAAAATCGCAGAAATCACAAGGCACTCACAAGAGAGTGATGCAACTCCATTCTCATCACCAATACAATATCACATTGAACTGACAAAATAAATATCAATTAATCTACCATGAACATATATAGCAATAACATCTCAAGTAAACATCTATGCTAACATAAAGCATGTCAGAAATAATCACCACCAAATAGTGTATCATCTCGTCATAAAAAAATCCACCACCGCTCTACAGTCAGTGATAAAATACATCAAAACAAGCTATCAAGATCTATCAAAGTAAAAAATACTGCCATTAAACATAAGAAAAATGGAGAGGTACTACATCCTCCCCCCTAGGATCAGGCTTACTCCTGAAAGCCTATGAACAGATGGGGATAAAGCTCCCTCATGTGTGTTGTATCCTCCCAAGTAGCAAATGCCTCATGACTAGGATCCCATTGGATACTCACCTAATCAACGTCTCAACCCCTGAGAATGAGCCTCTGGTGCTGAAGAATGCACATGGGCTCCAAAGCTAGCTTCCCATCCTCTACCTATAATGCATTCCAATCAAGTACATGAGAAATATCAGGATGATAAGGTCTGAGAATTGACACATGAAAGACATCATGAATACGTGACAAACTAGGTGGTAAGGCGAGTCGATACACCATAGGACCAATCCTCTCTAGAATCTCAAATGGCCCAACAAATCAAGGCATAAGCTTAGAGCCTTTTCCACAATGGATTGGACTCTTTCGCGGTCACACTTGAAGAAATACTCTATCACCAACTGAAAACTGGTGGTCTACTATATGCACATCGGCATACTTCTTTTGTCTATCTTGTTCTGCTATCAGATGTTCTCTAATATGATCAACCTGTTGCTCCATGTCTCAAAGCATCTCAGGTCCAAGTAACACTCTATCCTCAAGTTGATCCCAACTCAATGGAGTCCGGCAAGGACGTCCATATAATGCCTGAAATGGGGGCATACCAATAGAATTTTGATATCCATTATTAAAAGAAAATTCCACTAAGTATAGATAATCTTCCCAACATGATTGTTGGTCCATTACATACATTCTAGGCATATCCTCAAGAATTTGATTGAATCTCTTTGTTTGACCATCATTTTCAGGATGATATGTTGAACTGAAGTTCAACTGTGTACCTAGAGCATGTTGTAATGAAGTCCATAGGGCTGATGTAAATACATGATTTGTATCTGATATAATCCTACAAGGAATTCCATGCAACCTTACAATATCCTCCATGAATATCCTAGCTACAGATGAAGCATTATAAGATGATTGAACTGGAGAAAAATGTGCTACCTTAGTCAACCTATCAACAGTAACCATAATGACATCATGTCGATGTGACGAGATAGGTAATCCAATAATGAAATCAACTGATATAATATCCCATTTCCATTTAGGAATGAGATGTGGCTGTAATAATCCAACACTTGGGATGTTGATGCTCAGCTTTAACTCTTCGGTACTTAAGACATCTCGATACAAAATCAGTGATATCACGTTTCATACCGGGCCAAAAGTACAACTATCGAAGATCTGCATGCATCTTCTTAACACCAAGATGAGACGAGTAAGGTGCTCGATGTGCCTTAGTCATAGTCAACGTGTGAAGACCTTTTGAATATGGTACATAAATATGGTCTAAATTTCGCAATAAACCATCTGGTTCAAGAGTATACCCTGTAAATCTACCCTCTAGAGGTCTACCTACTTCAATCCCCATCTTTACCTCCTGATACAATCTATCTATAGCAATTGCTGCTATAATTTGGCTCCTTAAATCTACTTCAAGAGTAATAGCAGAAATCTCATGTCGTCGATAACTGAGAGCGTTAGCCACTACGTTCTCTTTTCCTTGAACATATTTCACCTCAAAATCATATTCACATAAGAACTCCATCCACCGTCTCTATCTAGCATTCAAATTAGGTCATGTAAAAATATATTGCAAACTACGGTGATCACTATGAAGTTCAAAGTGGTGACCCAATAAGAAATTCCTCCATTAAACTAATGAATGAACCACTGCGGCAAGCTCCAAATCATGTGTGGGATAATTTAGTTCATGATCCTTGAGTTTGCTAGACTCATAAGTGATCACACGCCCTTCTTGCATCAGTACTGCTCCTAAACCCTCTAAGGATGCATCAGTGTAAACAACAAAATCCTTAGCAGGATCAGGAAAAACTAATATAGGTGCATTAGTCAACTTTTCCTTAAGTTTCTGAAAATCCAACTGACACTGCACTATCCAAACAAATTTCTTCCCTTTCCTCTGAAGAGAAGTAATGGGGTGCCCAATCCTAAAAAACCCCTGAACAAACCGTCTATAGTATCCAGCAAGTCCCATAAAACTACAAACCTTAGCTATGTTGGTAGGCATGGGCCAATCAACAATAGCTTGAATCTTTGAGGGATCCACAACAATATCCTTTCTAGAAATCACATGACCAAGGTATTTCACCTTAGTTTGAAAGAAGTCACACTTCTTTAGGTTTGCGTACAATCGATTCTCCCTCAAGCACTGCAATACCTGTCTCAGATGCTCTTCATGCTCCTTCATATTTCTCGAATAGATCAAAATATCATCGAGAAACACAAGGAAAAAATGCTCTAGGTATGTGCAAAAGACATCATTCATCAAACTCATGAATATTGAAGGTACATTCGTTAACCCAAATAGTACTACTATGAATTCATCATGCCCATAGTGAGTTCAGAATGTTGTTTTATGAATGTCTGCTTCAGCAATGCGTAACTGATGGTAACCTAATTTCAAATCAATCTTAGAGAACACATTAGATCCCTTGATTTGATCAAAAGAATCATCGATTCTGGGTAAAGGATATCGATTATTTATCATTACTTTGTTCAATTGATGATAGTCAATGCACAATCTAAGTGATCCATCCTTCTTCTTTAAGAAGATGATAGTTGCTCCCCAAGGTGAAACACTCAGATGAATTAAACCCTTATCTAAAAGTTCCTCCAACTAGATACGAAGCTCTTTTAGTTCCTGAGTAGTCATTTTGTATGGGGCTCGAGATATAGGCTCTACTCTAGGAACTAGATCAACTCTAAAATCAATATCTCATTTCGGTGGCATACCAGGTATATCACCAAGAAACACATCAACGAATTGTGTAAGGATAGGGTGATCATCAAGAGATATCTCTTGACTCTCCCCTACCTCCAAATCATTAACTAAACCTATTGCAAACAGTTGACAACCCTGACAAAGACATCTCTTCAATTGTGTGGAAAAAATCATCTGCAAAGAGATAGGCCTTTAAACACCTATGATTTCAACTTTTGTACTTAAGTCACTAATACAACTTACTGTCTTAAGTCGACAGCCAATCACAGCATGATGAGATTCTAACAAATCCATTCCTAAAACAATATCATATGAACCTAGAGGTGTAACATGAAGATCCACTAAGGTAGATAATGAACCAATTCTTAGTCCACAATTACGTACAAGGTTCTCTACCACTACCTTCACCCCAGAGGAAAATTCTACCTGCCACTTACCGTCTTGCTTTACTACAACAAGACCACATCATTCAACAATAGTAGGTGAAATAAATTAGTCAGTAGCTCTAGAATAAAAAAGAATAGTAACATTAGCATCCTGTAACTGACCTGAAGTCTCGACCACTGTATTCTGATGATCGGCTTGGAGGTTATTTACCACAACATAAACTGTATGAGAATGGCCTACATCCCCAACTATAGGCTTAGAAGCTAATGATCACTACCCTAATCCTGATGAACCTCTCATAGGACACTGCCTAGCAATGTGTCCCTACTGACCACAAGAACAACAACCAGTACCTCTACCACCTGAAGGTGCATTGGATTGCTAAAAGCTACCTCTACTCACCATAGACTGTGTACTCTGAGCTGGCTGATCTTGTCGATTGTGCTTATTGCGCCACCAGTTACAGTTCTTTCCTAACTGAGAACTATTACCCTACTGAGGCTGTGAATTATTATTCTTCTATGGATTATGCTGCTGCTGCTGCTATCCACCCTTAGCAGGTGTCTGTTGGTTCCTAGAGGAACCTCCTATCAATATCTAACCACCTCATGGACCAAAACCTGCTATAGGTGCACTACCTATTTGGACAAATATATGTCCACCCAATGCCAAAGACAAATTCTCCTCCACAATATGCGCTTTCTCAACTACAACCTCCATAGTCTTTGGTTCAAAGACTCTAACTCGTCCACTAATATAGGTGTTCAAACCCCTAATGAAATGCTGCACCAACATCGCCTCATCATCACCAATTCCTGCATATTGTTTGAGCTCATAAAATTTAGGCTCACACTACTGAATCGATAAAGCCATCTAAAGTAAATCATGAAACTCATCAGCTCGTCATTGCCTCCAATGCTCAGATAGGAAAAAATCTCTAAATCTTTCTAAGAACATTTCCCAAGAAACTAACCCAATCTCCAGATGGAGCTTTTGCTCCTGCAAACGCCACCAAGTAGAGGAAAAACCTCTCAAATGCATGATGGTGCATCTAGCTCAGGTATTGCTACCATATGGGTGCATTGAAAAACATGTTCCCAATTCTAACAACCAGGCCTCTACTTCTAGACCATCACCTATGCCATCAAACGTAGGAGGGCATGCCCTCAAAAAATCTCTCATATGTCCTACAACTATGGCATCCTGCTCTGTATTACTAACAATCCTCCTAGGAGATCTATCATGTTCCCTAACCACCTCTTGATCAACTTCCTACCTTGGACCAAGTCTGGCAAGTACCTCTTCTAATAAGGGATGCAACTGTGCTCCCTCAACTTCTGGCTGAATCAAAATCCATTCCCCACTTGTCTATTCCAACTAAGGACCCAACTGTTCAGCATGCTCGCTCTCGTGGGAGCTCTGAGGGGGAGTAACCTGAGGGTTCGGCCCATGGCCTCCACCTTGACCTCTACCACAACCTCTACCATGACGTCTAGGCATGTTCCTACACAAAAACAAAAACATGTCTTAGATACAAAACATACAAGGCTAACAAAAACCAATACTACATAGTCTAACATCTAGGACATCCTAATGGGCTCACAATTACCCATAGCATCTAGTGTTAGAACCTTGGCTCTGATACCAATTTGTAATGCCTCATCTCGTAACCTAAAGAATGTTTCAATGACTATGATAGCGTAATAATTTTTTTTTTAAAGTGTAAACATGAACTTCACTAATGCAAACATTCCCTAAGATATGAGATGACACACTACATGTAAATCCAATAGATGACAAAAGTAATTAGCATAGCATGTGTTTAATTCTCATAAACTTAAGGGGATACATTCATTAACAATTAAAGTACATCATTAAAGATATAAAGAACAAATATGATTCTTTCTTACATTGCATTTATAATAACATTTACAATGCTCATTTCCAAATGAGGTAGGTCATACAAAAGTTTACAATTATATATTACAAAAGTTCTCCCTGATTACAATTGAGGAGTGATACAAGAATTAGGTATTCACTAATACAAATGAGAAATATGAGAAAGTACATTTTCACACACGAGCTCTCCATCCAAGAAGCACTCGTCACCATGAACATTAACTGGGGATGCAACGGTGTAAGGTGTACATTCTACCCAACCAAGTGGTACCTGTAGGCCCAACCCCCATGATAGTAGATAGTAAAAAGGTTCCCTAGACATAACCTAAAAACCCTAGACACAAGAAAAACTATATTCAAAACTATATAAGTACAAACTTAACTTAATGATTGCATTGCTTCCAGAACTGAAGGATCAAAAACACTAAGTTCACAAAGATATTGTTATTATAGGTGGAGTGTCATCATAATGTTGCATTGGTTATCAAGGTGAATCTTCCTAGGTTCCGGCCCCCATCTTGGGTTACCCTGGTAACCTCTTACGAAACCCGGCCCCACATGCAATCTGTTGCAGAATCAAATATCTTTCATAGTCACTAGATATCGATTTTACCATTCCAAGCCTTCACAACTCATCCCCAAGTCTGAACTAGCCCTTGAGTCCATGAGTGAGGCTTACTTAATCTAGTTAAAGGTTTTAGACTACCTAATGTGTTGATTTATTTTTCACTGATTAACTAGCTCTACATGAGTTACCCTAGCACCTATTTGTGTGTCGGCCCTCATAAAGAGCTACTCCCCTAATAATAACACAAGGAAACCAATTCCACTAACTAAGGGTAGACAAGGGGCACATAAACTAATATCAAATTAAACAATAATATAACAATAGACATCACCACCCATTCATAGAACCAGGTATCTAATCAAAATAAAACTATGTGCACTAGGTACCTAGTTAACTCAAAGGATTGTATTTTAAACATATAACAACTCCCCACATTAAACAAACTTATCTAGAAGACTTCTAACTCAATTGATTCAAATTGCCCAAAAACATGCACAAGAAAGTTTACAACTTAAAAATAATTTAGGTAATAAATGATCTATAATTCAGATTTCCTAAATCCAATTAAATCGATAACATCATACTTGAAATCAAACGTCTTAAATTTAATTTCATTCTCAATTAATGAAGAATTTAAAACAATTGTTTATTTCTAATTTCACAATAACTCATCATAATAAACTTCAATTACTCCATTTAAAATATTTCATTACAATTTAAATTCCAAATCTATACACTTATTGCACTCATCATAATAAAATAATCATTTAAATATTTATACCTAAATATTTATTTAATTATTTTAATTTAATAATTTATCAATAACAATAATACAATTACTAATTTCCTAATATTTACTAATTATATAAATATAAATACATATATATTTTATATATAATATAATATATATTATATATAACATATATATTATATATAACATATATATTATATAAAAATTAAATATAAATAAAATACAAATAAAATAAAATAAAATATAATTTATAAAGAAATTTGCAGCCCTTTGCTATAGCCATGACTGTGGTTGTGGGTAGGGCTACCTTCACAGCCCTCCCTACAGGACCACGATTGTGGATGGCAGCACCATTCACTGCCTGTGAAGGCGGTGCTGGGTGCTGCCCTCCACACTGCCTCCCTAGTGGGGGTCGGCTGTGGGGGCAGAACCCCCCCTGCACCTACCTAAAATTTTTAATATTTTTTAGAAAAAGACGTGTGGCAAATTTTTCCTTTATGGTGATTTTTCTATTATATTTTTATATAAAATTTCTATGAACATTCTACACAATTTCAAAGGAATATTTTATAAATATATATAAACAATAAACCAGAAAGATTGCTAGGGAAGAGCAATTTTTTTTAATAAAGAATTTTCTATAGGAAGATTTAAATAATCAAAATAGAGGTTTCAATTTCTCATTTTTGATAGAGGGTCTCAATTTCCGTAAAGAGGATTTCATTCACAGTCTAATTACTCAAAATCTTTTCTACAGTAATATTTAGAAAAGTTATTCCCAGAGGTTTCTGTTTCCTCAAATTTAATAGAGAACTTCATTTATATATTTACTGAGATTTCTTTAGTTTCCTTTTGAGAAATTTCTATTGTTTAACAAAACCTTATGTGTTGCTGTCTGATTTTACTATAATTTTTTGTTTTGAAATTTAAAACAGAGAGGTAACAAATTTTCTATAGAAATATTTTCAACAAAAATTTATCGAGAAGTACAAAAGTTTCAATCAAATATTATTCTATATGAAATCTATTAATTTTACCAATTTAACAAAACTTCTACAAAATTAAATCTTTATACAGACAATCTTTTCAAATCACAATACAACTAACTAAATAGCATAGAACCTGTTTTCCTGTAGTTTGAAGAATTGACAATTGAAGAAAAGATTTTCCTACTGCATACAACTTCCAAAGCCCTTTTTCCAATCTCCACTTTCAAAAGGATGCAAATCACTGAACCATAAATAATTCCAGATCTTCTTCCAAAATTTAAAAAAAAAACACCCAAAAATCATAATATTTTTCCAGCAATTCTCTATTCCTTTTCTTTTCCATGAAGAGTCTTCTTGCCTTTCCCAATTCTGGCAATATTCTCTCCAAGAAAATCCTCAACAAGAATTTTCATTTAATTTTACGATCACACATGGCAAATCATAAAAATATCTTCTAACAAACTCATGGATACTTTCTTTTAACAATTTTAAAGAATTATTCTATTTTATAGAATTTAAAATTTCAAAGACTAATTTTTTTTATTTTTTATTTTTATACATATTTAAAATTCCCATTCACACAAAAGCATTAAACAATATTTAATCTATTATCTCAATACAGGTAATTTAATCAATTAATTAATTTATTTAACAAAATAGCTTTAATCACAATGACTAAATTATTTTACCAATAAACTAATGTAATTAATTAAATAAAATATGAAGCTTTTATCTACAATATTTAAATTAATTTAAATAAGCACTAAATTATAAAGAACATTTATCTAACATTAAATTCACAAAAGAAACCTTTCATAACAAATAACAAGGAAAGCAAAGACATGACAACCAAACATACCAGACCTAAACTAATGACATACTATGACTAGGTTTGAGGCTTGACTAGGAAAAACCTCGTTACTATCTCCCAATCCAGATTACTGTTGAGCCTGGACATGCTCATTCCTATGAAACCAAGTGGAGTCAGTGTCATGTACCTGCAATCCTACTATCAAAAATATATAATACATATATATAATCAATGATTCAAACACATTGTGAGGAGAAAATTGTGAAAATCATAGGGCACTTGCAAGTGAGTGATGCAACTCCGTTCTCCTCACCAATACAATATCACATCAAACTGACAAAATAAATATCAATTTATCTACCATGAACATATATATATAGCAATAACATCTCAAGTAAACATCTATGCTAACATAAAGCATGTCAGAAATAATCACCACCAAACAGTGTATCATCTCGTCATAAAATAAATCCACCATAGCTCTACAGTCAGTGATCAAATACATCAAACAAGGTATCAGGGTCTATCAAATTAAAACATACTAACATAAAATATAAGCAAAATGGAGGGGTAGTATACGACACACAAAGTGGTGCCTGGGTAACTCAAATAGTGTTAGTTTAATCAGTGAAAACTAAATCAACACATTAGGTAGTCTAAAACCTTTAACTGGATTAATTATGCCTCACTCATTGACTCAAGGGCTAGTTCAGACTTGGGGATGAGTTGAGAAGGCCTGGAATAACACGATAGATATCTTGTCATTATGAAAGATAATCGATTCCACAATAGATTGCATGTGGGGCCGGGTTTTGTAAGAGGTTACCAGGGTAACCCAAGATGGGGGTCGGAACCTAGGAAGATTCACCTAGGTAACCTATGCAACATTGTGATGACACTCCACCTTTAACAACAATATCTTTGTGAACTTATTGTACTTGATCCTTCACTTCTAGAAGCAATGTAACCATTATGTTAAGTTTGTACTTGTATAGTTTTGTCTATGGTTTTGCTTGTGTCTAGGGTTTGTAGGTTATGTCTAGGGAAACTTTTTACTATCTCCTAGCATGGGGGTTGGGCCTAAGGGTACCATTCGGTTGGGTGGAACGTGCACCTTACATTGTTGGGTCCCTTGTTCTTGTTTGTAGTAATGAGTACTTCTTGATTAGAGAGCTCATGTGTGGATATGTACTTTCACATATTTCTCATTTATATCAGTGGATACCTTATTTATGTATCACTCAATTGTAATTAGGGAGAACTTTTGTAACATGTAATTGTACACTTTTGTATTGACCTACCTCATTTGGAAATGAGTATTGTAAATGTTATTATAAATCCAATGTAAGAATGGATCATATTTGTACTTATACCTTCAATGATGTAATAAATATTTGTTTATTGAATGTATGTCTTTAAGTTTATAAGAATTATTCACATGCTATGTTTAGTTACCTTTGTTATTTATGGGATTTGCATGTAGTCCAATGTTGCGTATCTTAGAGAATGTTTGCATTTATGATGTTATGTTACAAGTAATATTACATTTTTTTATAAAAAAATAAATTATTACACTTTCATAGACTTTGCAATATTCTTTTAGGTTACGTGGCGAGGCATTACAAATTGGTATCAGAGCAGAGGTTCTAACACCGGTTGCTCTAGATAATTGTGAGCCCATTAGGTTATCCTAGATGTTAGACTATGTAGTATTGTTTTTTGTTAGCTTTGTTTATTTAGTATCTGAAAATTGTTCTTGATTTTTGTGTAAGATCATGCCTAGACATTGTGGTAGACGATGTGGTTGAGGTCGAGGTGGAGGCCGTGTGCTGAATTGCTAGGCTACTCCCCCTCAGAGCTCTCATGAGAGTGAGCATGCTAAACAGTTGGGTCCTCAGTTGGAATAGACAAGTGGGGAATAGATTCTGATTCAGCCAGAGGTTGAGGGAGCACAGTTGCATCCCTTACTAGAAGTGGTACTTGCTAGACTTGGTCTGAGGTAGGAAGCTGATCAGGAGGTGGTTAGGGAATGCAATAGATCTCCTAGGAGAATTATTAATACTGCAGATCAGGATGGTATAGTTGTAGGACATATGAGAGATTTGTTGAGGGCACGCCCTCCTACATTTGATGGCATTGGTGGTGTTCTAGAAGTAGAGACCTAGTTATTAGACTTGGGAAGATGTTTTTCTATGCACCCATATGGTAGTAATACCCGAGCTAGATGTGCCATCATGCATCTTAGAGGTTTTGCCTCTACTTGGCGGCGTTTAGAGGAATAGAAGCTCCATCTGGAGATTGGGTTAGTTTCTTGGGAAATGTTCTTAGAAAGATTTAGAGCATGTTTTCTATCTAAGCATTGGAGACAATGACGAGCTGATGAGTTTCATGATTTTCATCTGTTGGCTTTATTTTTTGAGTAGTATGAGCACAGATTTTATGAGCTCAAACAATATGCTAGAATTGGAGATGAAGAGGCGATGTTAGTACAACACTTCATCAGGGTTTTGAACACCTATAATAGTGGAGGAGTTAGAGTTGTTGAACTGAAGACTATGGAGGTTGTTGTGGAGAAAGTGCATATTGTGGAGGAGAATTTGACTATGGCATTGGGTGGAAATATAGGAGTTAAGATAGGTAGTGCGCCAATTGCAGGTTTTGGTCTACAAGGTGGTTAGATACATAAAGGAGGTTCCTCTTGGAACCAACTGACACCCACTAAGGGTGGAAAATAGCAACAACATTAGAATCCATAGAAGAATAATAATTCACAGTCTTAGCAGGTTAATAGTTCTCAGTCAGGGAAGAACCCTAACTGGTGGCACAATAAGCACAATCGACATGATCAGCTAGCTAAGAGTGCATAGTATACGGTTAGTAGAGGCAAATTTTAGCAATCCAATGCACCTTCAGGCCGCAGAGGATTTGGTAGAGGTACTGGTTATTATTCTCATGGTTAGTTGGGACATATTGCTAGGTAGTGCCCTATGAGAGGTTCATTAGGATTTGGGTAGCAACCGACAAATTTTGAGCCTACAGTTGGAGATGCAGGCCATTCACATATAGTTTATGATGTGGTAAATAACTGCCAGGCAAATCATCAGAATACTATGGTCAAGACTTCAGGTCAGTTATAGGGCACTAATGTTACTATTCTTTTTTATTCTGGAGCTATTGATTCATTTATTTCACCTACTATTATTGAGCGATGTGGTCTTGTGACGGTAAAGCAAGGCAGTAAGTGGTAGGTAGAATTTTCCTTTGGGGTGAAGGTAGTGGTAGAGAACCTCATACGCAATTGTGTACTAAGAATTGGTTCGCTATCTACCTTAGTAGATCTTGATGTTGCACATCTTGGTTCGTATGATATCATTTTAGGTATGGACTGGTTAGAATCTCACCATGCTGTGATTGATTGTCGATTGAAAATAGTAAGTTGTATTAATGATTATGGTGCTAAAATTGAAATCATTGGTGTTTAGAGACCTATCTCTTTGTAGATGATTTCTACTATGCAATTGAAGATATGTCTGGGTCAAGGTTGTCAACTGTTTGTAACAATAGTTAATGAATTGGAGGTAGGGGAGAGTCGAGATATGTCTCTCGATGATCACCCTATCCTCAGGGAATTCACAAATGTATTTCCTAGTGATATACCGTATATGCCACTGAAACAAAATATTGATTTTAGAAGTGACTTGGTTCTTGGAGTAGAGCCTATATCTTGAGCCCCATACAGAATGACTACTCAGGAACTAGAAGAGCTTCGTATCTAGTTGGAGGAACTTTTGGCTAAGGGTTTTATTCATTTGAGTGTTTCTCCTTGGGGAGCACCTATCATCTTCATAAAGAAGAAGGACAGATCACTCAGATTGTGCATTGACTATCGCCAATTGAAAAAAGTAACGATAAAGAATCAATATCCTTTACCTAGAATTGATGATCTTTTCAATCAGATTAAGGGAGCTAATGTGTTTTCTAAGATTGATCTGAAATCAAGTTACCATCAATTATGCATTTCAGAAGTAGACATTCATAAAAACAACATTCTAAACTCATTACGAGCACTACGAATTCATAGTAGTACCATTTGAGTTAACAAATGCACCATCAGTTTTCATGAGTTTGATGAATGGTGTCTTTTACACATACCTTGATCATTTTTTTCTTGTGTTTCTTGATGATATTTTTATCTACTTGAGAAATATGAAGGAGCATCAAGAGCATCTGAGATAGGTATTGCAGTGCTTGAGGGAGAATCAGTTGTACCAAAACTGAAGAAGTGTGACTTCTTTCAGACTGATGTGAAATACCTTGGTCATGTGATTTCTAGAAAGGGTATTGTTGTGGATCCTTCAAAGATCGAAGCCATTGTTGATTGGCCCTTGCCTACCAATGTTGTTGAGGTTCATAGTTTTATAGGTCTTACTGGATACTATAAATAGTTTGTTCAGGGGTTTTCTAGGATATGGCTCCCCATTACTTTTGTTCAGAGAAAAGGGAAGAAATTTGTCTGGACAGATCAGTGTCAGTTGGCTTTTCAGACACTTAAGGAAAAACTGACTAGAGCACCTATATTAGTTGTTCCTAATCCTGCTAAGGATTTTGTTGTTTGCACTGATGCATCTTTGGAGGGTTTAGGAGTAGTATTGATGCAAGAAGGACGTGTGATCGCTTATGAGTCTCGCAAACTCAAGCGTCATGAACTAAATTATCCCACTCATGATTTGGAGCTTGCCACAGTTGTGCATTCATTGGTTTGATAGAGGCATTTTTAATTCGGTCACCGTTTCGAACTTCATTGTGATAACTGTAGTCTGTAATATATTTTTACGCAACCTAGTTTGAATGCTAGATAGAGACGGTGGATGGAATTTTTATGTGATTATGATTTTGAGTTGAAATATGTTCAGGGAAAAGAGAACGTAGTGGCTGATGCTCTCAGTCACTGACAACATGAGATTTCTTCTATTACTCTTGGAGTTGATTTGAGGAGCCAAATTTTTGCAACACTTCCTAAAGACAAATTGTATTAGGAGGTGAAGACAAACATTGAATCAGGTAGACCCCTGGAGGGTAGATTCACAGGTTATACTCTTTACTCAGATGGTTTATTGTGACATTTAGGTCATATCTATGTACCACATTCAAAAGGTCTTCACACATTGATTATTACTGAGGCACGTCGAGCGCCTTACTTAGCTTATCCTAGTGTAAGAAGATGCATGCAAATCTTTGACAGTTGTATTTTTGGCATGGTATGAAGCATGATATCACTGATTTTGATTCAAGATGTCTTGAATGCCAAAGAGTTAAAGCTAAGCATCAACATCTCATTAGATTATTTCAGCCACATCTCATTCCTCAATGGAAATGGGATATTATATCAGTTGATTTCATTGTTGGATTACCTATGTCATCACATCAACATGATGCAATTATGGTTACTATTGATAAACTAAGGTAGCACATTTTTCTCCAGTTCGATCAGCTTATAATTTTTCATCTATAGCTAGGATATTCATGGAGGATATTGTTAGGTTGCATGGAATTCCTCATAGGATTGTATCAGATAGAGATCAAGTGTTTACATCAGCCCTATGGACTTCATTACAACATGCTCTAGGTACACAGTTGAACTTTTGTTCAGTATATCATCCAGAGATCAATGGACAACCAGAGAGAGTCAATCAAATTCTTGAGGATATGCTTAGAATGTATGTAATGGACCAAAAATCACATTGGGAAGATTATCTGTACTTAGTGGAATTTGCATACAATAATGGGTATCAAAGTTCCATAGGTATGCCCCCTTTTCAGGCGTTACATGGACATCCTTGATGGACTCCATTGAGTTGGGATCGACTTGAGGATAGAATTTTACTTGGACTTGAGATGCTTCGAGACATGGAACAACAGGTTGATTGCATTAGAGAACATCTGATAGGAGCACAAGATAGAAAAAAGAAGTATGCCAATGTGCATAGAGTGGATCACCAGTTTTTAGTTGGTGATAGCGTATTTCTTCGAGTGTGACTGCATTAGAGTCCAATCCATTATGGAAAAGGATCTAAGCTTGTGCCTCGATTTGTTGGACCATTTGAGATTCTAGAGAGGATTGGTTCTGTGGCATATCGACTTGCCTTACGACCCGGTTTGTCATTTATTCATGATGTATTCCATGTGTTTGTTCTTAGACCTTATCATCCTGATATTTCTCATGTACTTGATTGGAATGCATTATAGGTAGAGGAGGGGCAGTTAGCTTTGGAGCTCATGGGCATTCTTCAGTGTTAGAGGCACATTCTCAGGGGTTGAGACATTGACCAGGTGAGGATCCAATGGGATCCTAGTGATGAGGCATCAACTACTTGGGAGGATGTGACATGCATGAGGGAGTTTTATCCCTATTTGTTCACAAGATTTTAGGAGTAAGCCTAGTCCTAGGGGGGAGGATGTAGTAGCCCTCTGTTTTGCTTATATTTTCTGACAATATGTTTTTACTTTGATAGACCCTGATACTTTGTTTTGTTGTATTTGATCATTGATAGTAGAGCGATGGTGGATTTATTTTATGATGTGATGATACACTATTTGGTGGTGATTATTTCTGACATATTTTATGTTAGCATAGATGTTTA
>VDFB02253791.1:0-33539 GCA_007258455.2 Sequoia sempervirens
ATTTATTTAATTATTTTAATTTAATAATTTATCAATAACAATAATACAATTACTAATTTCCTAATATTTACTAATTATATAAATATAAATACATATATATTTTATATATAATATAATATATATTATATATCACATATATATTATATATAACATATATATTATATAAAAATTAAATATAAATAAAATACAAATAAAATAAAATAAAATATAATTTATAAAGAAATTTGCAGCCCTTTGCTATAGCCACGACTGTGGCTGTGGGTAGGGCTACCTTCACAGCCCTCCCTACAGGACCACGATTGTGGATGGCAACACCATTCACTGCCTGTGAAGGCGGTGCTGGGTGCTGCCCTCCACACTGCCTCCCTAGTGGGGGTCGGCTGTGGGGGCAGAACCCCCCCTGCACCTACCTAAAATTTTTAATATTTTTTAGAAAAAGACATGTGGCAAATTTTTCCTTTATGGTGATTTTTCTATTATATTTTTATAGAAAATTTCTATGAACATTCTACACAATTTCAAAGGAATATTTTATAAATATATATAAACAATAAACCAAAAAGATTGCTAGGGAAGAGCAATTTTTTTTAATAAAGAATTTTCTATAGGAAGATTTAAATAATCAAAATAGAGGTTTCAATTTCTCATTTTTGATAGAGGGTCTCAATTTCCGTAAAGAGGATTTCATTCACAGTCTAATTACTCAAAATCTTTTCTACAGTAATATTTAGAAAAGTTCTTCCCAGAGGTTTCTGTTTCCTCAAATTTAATAGAGAACTTCATTTATATATTTACTGAGATTTCTTTAGTTTCCTTTTGAGAATTTTCTATTGTTTAACAAAACCTTATGTGTTGCTGTCTGATTTTACTATAATTTTTTGTTTTGAAATTTAAAACAGAGAGGTAACAAATTTTCTATAGAAATATTTTCAACAAAATTTATCAAGAAGTACAAAAGTTTCAATCAAATATTATTCTATATGAAATCTATTAATTTTACCAATTTAACAAAACTTCTACAAAATTAAATCTTTATACAGACAATCTTTTCAAATCACAATACAACTAACTAAATAGCATAGAACCTGTTTTCCTGTAGTTTGAAGAATTGACAATTGAAGAAAATATTTTCCTACTGCATACAACTTCCAAAGCCCTTTTTCCAATCTCCACTTTCAAAAGGATGCAAATCACTGAACCATAAATAATTCCAGATCTTCTTCCAAAATTTTTAAAAAAAAACCCCCAAAAATCATAATATTTTTCCAGCAATTCTCTATTCCTTTTCTTTTCCATGAAGAGTCTTCTTGCCTTTCCCAATTCTGGCAATATTCTCTCCAAGAAAATCCTCAACAAGAAATTTCATTTAATTTTACGATCACACATGGAAAATCATAAAAATATCTTCTAACAAACTCATGGATATTTTCTTTTAACAATTTTAAAGAATTATTCTATTTTATAGAATTTAAAATTTCAAAGACTAATTTTTTTTATTTTTTATTTTTATACATATTTAAAATTCCCATTCACACAAAAGCATTAAACAATATTTAATCTATTATCTCAATACAGGTAATTTAATCAATTAATTAATTTACTTAACAAAATAACTTTAATCACAATGACTAAATTATTTTACCAATAAACTAATGTAATTAATTAAATAAAATATGAAGCTTTTATCTACAATATTTAAATTAATTTAAATAAGCACTAAATTATAAAGAACATTTATCTAACATTAAATTCACAAAAGAAACCTTTCATAACAAATAACAAGGAAAGCAAAGACATGACAACCAAACATACCAGACCTAAACTAATGACATACTATGACTAGGTTTGAGGCTTGACTAGGAAAAACCTCGTTACTATCTCCCAATCCAGATTACTGTTGAGCCTGGACATGCTCATTCCTATGAAACCAAGTGGAGTCAGTGTCATGTACCTGCAATCCTACTATCAAAAATATATAATACATATATATAATCAATGATTCAAACACATTGTGAGGAGAAAAATGTGAAAATCATAGGGCACTTGCAAGTGAGTGATGCAACTCCGTTCTCCTCACCAATACAATATCACATCAAACTGACAAAATAAATATCAATTTATCTACCATGAACATATATATATAGCAATAACATCTCAAGTAAACATCTATGCTAACATAAAGCATGTCAGAAATAATCACCACCAAACAGTGTATCATCTCGTCATAAAATAAATCCACCATAGCTCTACAGTCAGTGATCAAATACATCAAACAAGGTATCAGGGTCTATCAAATTAAAACATACTAACATAAAATATAAGCAAAATGGAGGGGTAGTATACGACACACAAAGTGGTGCCTGGGTAACTCAAATAGTGTTAGTTTAATCAGTGAAAACTAAATCAACACATTAGGTAGTCTAAAACCTTTAACTGGATTAATTATGCCTCACTCATTGACTCAAGGGCTAGTTCAGACTTGGGGATGAGTTGAGAAGGCCTGGAATAACACGATAGATATCTTGTCATTATGAAAGATAATCGATTCCACAATAGATTGCATGTGGGGCCGGGTTTTGTAAGAGGTTACCAGGGTAACCCAAGATGGGGGTCGGAACCTAGGAAGATTCACCTAGGTAACCTATGCAACATTGTGATGACACTCCACCTTTAACAACAATATCTTTGTGAACTTATTGTACTTGATCCTTCACTTCTAGAAGCAATGTAACCATTATGTTAAGTTTGTACTTGTATAGTTTTGTCTATGGTTTTGCTTGTGTCTAGGGTTTGTAGGTTATGTCTAGGGAAACTTTTTACTATCTCCTAGCATGGGGGTTGGGCCTAAGGGTACCATTCGGTTGGGTGGAACGTGCACCTTACATTGTTGGGTCCCTTGTTCTTGTTTGTAGTAATGAGTACTTCTTGATTAGAGAGCTCATGTGTGGATATGTACTTTCACATATTTCTCATTTATATCAGTGGATACCTTATTTATGTATCACTCAATTGTAATTAGGGAGAAATTTTGTAACATGTAATTGTACACTTTTGTATTGACCTACCTCATTTGGAAATGAGTATTGTAAATGTTATTATAAATCCAATGTAAGAATGGATCATATTTGTACTTATACCTTCAATGATGTAATAAATATTTGTTTATTGAATGTATGTCTTTAAGTTTATAAGAATTATTCACATGCTATGTTTAGTTACCTTTGTTATTTATGGGATTTGCATGTAGTCCAATGTTGTGTATCTTAGAGAATGTTTGCATTTATGATGTTATGTTACAAGTAATATTACATTTTTTTATAAAAAAATAAATTATTACACTTTCATAGACTTTGCAATATTCTTTTAGGTTACGTGGCGAGGCATTACAAATTGGTATCAGAGCAGAGGTTCTAACACCGGTTTCTCTAGATAATTGTGAGCCCATTAGGTTATCCTAGATGTTAGACTATGTAGTATTGGTTTTTGTTAGCTTTGTTTATTTAGTATCTGAAAATTGTTCTTGATTTTTGTGTAAGATCATGCCTAGACATTGTGGTAGACGATGTGGTTGAGGTCGAGGTGGAGGCCGTGTGCTGAATTGCTAGGCTACTCCCCCTCAGAGCTCTCATGAGAGTGAGCATGCTAAACAGTTGGGTCCTCAGTTGGAATAGACAAGTGGGGAATAGATTCTGATTCAGCCAGAGGTTGAGGGAGCACAGTTGCATCCCTTACTAGAAGTGGTACTTGCTAGACTTGGTCTGAGGTAGGAAGCTGATCAGGAGGTGGTTAGGGAATGCAATAGATCTCCTAGGAGAATTATTAATACTGCAGATCAGGATGGTATAGTTGTAGGACATATGAGAGATTTGTTGAGGGCACGCCCTCCTACATTTGATGGCATTGGTGGTGTTCTAGAAGTAGAGACCTAGTTATTAGACTTGGGAAGATGTTTTTCTATGCACCCATATGGTAGTAATACCCGAGCTAGATGTGCCATCATGCATCTTAGAGGTTTTGCCTCTACTTGGCGGCGTTTAGAGGAATAGAAGCTCCATCTGGAGATTGGGTTAGTTTCTTGGGAAATGTTCTTAGAAAGATTTAGAGCATGTTTTCTATCTAAGCATTGGAGACAATGACGAGCTGATGAGTTTCATGATTTTCATCTGTTGGCTTTATTTTTTGAGTAGTATGAGCACAGATTTTATGAGCTCAAACAATATGCTAGAATTGGAGATGAAGAGGCGATGTTAGTACAACACTTCATCAGGGTTTTGAACACCTATAATAGTGGAGGAGTTAGAGTTGTTGAACTGAAGACTATGGAGGTTGTTGTGGAGAAAGTGCATATTGTGGAGGAGAATTTGACTATGGCATTGGGTGGAAATATAGGAGTTAAGATAGGTAGTGCGCCAATTGCAGGTTTTGGTCTACAAGGTGGTTAGATACATAAAGGAGGTTCCTCTCGGAACCAACTGACACCCACTAAGGGTGGAAAATAGCAACAACATTAGAATCCATAGAAGAATAATAATTCACAGTCTTAGCAGGTTAATAGTTCTCAGTCAGGGAAGAACCCTAACTGGTGGCACAATAAGCACAATCGACATGATCAGCTAGCTAAGAGTGCATAGTATACGGTTAGTAGAGGCAAATTTTAGCAATCCAATGCACCTTCAGGCCGCAGAGGATTTGGTAGAGGTACTGGTTATTATTCTCATGGTTAGTTGGGACATATTGCTAGGTAGTGCCCTATGAGAGGTTCATTAGGATTTGGGTAGCAACCGACAAATTTTGAGCCTACAGTTGGAGATGCAGGCCATTCACATATAGTTTATGATGTGGTAAATAACTGCCAGGCAAATCATCAGAATACTATGGTCAAGACTTCAGGTCAGTTATAGGGCACTAATGTTACTATTCTTTTTTATTCTGGAGCTATTGATTCATTTATTTCACCTACTATTATTGAGCGATGTGGTCTTGTGACGGTAAAGCAAGGCAGTAAGTGGTAGGTAGAATTTTCCTTTGGGGTGAAGGTAGTGGTAGAGAACCTCATACGCAATTGTGTACTAAGAATTGGTTCGCTATCTACCTTAGTAGATCTTGATGTTGCACATCTTGGTTCGTATGATATCATTTTAGGTATGGACTGGTTAGAATCTCACCATGCTGTGATTGATTGTCGATTGAAAATAGTAAGTTGTATTAATGATTATGGTGCTAAAATTGAAATCATTGGTGTTTAGAGACCTATCTCTTTGTAGATGATTTCTACTATGCAATTGAAGATATGTCTGGGTCAAGGTTGTCAACTGTTTGTAACAATAGTTAATGAATTGGAGGTAGGGGAGAGTCGAGATATGTCTCTCGATGATCACCCTATCCTCAGGGAATTCACAAATGTATTTCCTAGTGATATACCGTATATGCCACTGAAACAAAATATTGATTTTAGAAGTGACTTGGTTCTTGGAGTAGAGCCTATATCTTGAGCCCCATACAGAATGACTACTCAGGAACTAGAAGAGCTTCGTATCTAGTTGGAGGAACTTTTGGCTAAGGGTTTTATTCATTTGAGTATTTCTCCTTGGGGAGCACCTATCATCTTCATAAAGAAGAAGGATGGATCACTCAGATTGTGCATTGACTATCGCCAATTGAAAAAAGTAACGATAAAGAATCAATATCCTTTACCTAGAATTGATGATCTTTTCAATCAGATTAAGGGAGCTAATGTGTTTTCTAAGATTGATCTGAAATCAAGTTACCATCAATTATGCATTTCAGAAGTAGACATTCATAAAAACAACATTCTAAACTCATTACGAGCACTACGAATTCATAGTAGTACCATTTGAGTTAATAAATGCACCATCAGTTTTCATGAGTTTGATGAATGGTGTCTTTTACACATACCTTGATCATTTTTTTCTTGTGTTTCTTGATGATATTTTTATCTACTTGAGAAATATGAAGGAGCATCAAGAGCATCTGAGACAGGTATTGCAGTGCTTGAGGGAGAATCAGTTGTACGCAAAACTGAAGAAGTGTGACTTCTTTCAGACTGATGTGAAATACCTTGGTCATGTGATTTCTAGAAAGGGTATTGTTGTGGATCCTTCAAAGATCGAAGCCATTGTTGATTGGCCCTTGCCTACCAATGTTGTTGAGGTTCATAGTTTTATAGGTCTTACTGGATACTATAAACAGTTTGTTCAGGGGTTTTCTAGGATATGGCTCCCCATTACTTTTCTTCAGAGAAAAGGGAAGAAATTTGTCTGGACAGATCAGTGTCAGTTGGCTTTTCAGACACTTAAGGAAAACCTGACTAGAGCACCTATATTAGTTGTTCCTAATCCTGCTAAGGATTTTGTTGTTTGCACTGATGCATCTTTGGAGGGTTTAGGAGTAGTATTGATGCAAGAAGGACGTGTGATCGCTTATGAGTCTCACAAACTCAAGCGTCATGAACTAAATTATCCCACTCATGATTTGGAGCTTGCTACAGTTGTGCATTCATTGGTTTGATAGAGGCATTTTTAATTCGGTCACCGTTTCGAACTTCATTGTGATAACTGTAGTCTGTAATATATTTTTACGCAACCTAGTTTGAATGCTAGATAGAGACGGTGGATGGAATTTTTATGTGATTATGATTTTGAGTTGAAATATGTTCAGGGAAAAGAGAACGTAGTGGCTGATGCTCTCAGTCACTGACAACATGAGATTTCTTCTATTACTCTTGGAGTTGATTTGAGGAGCCAAATTTTTGCAACACTTCCTAAAGACAAATTGTATTAGGAGGTGAAGACAAACATTGAATCAGGTAGACCCCTGGAGGGTAGATTCACAGGTTATACTCTTTACTCAGATGGTTTATTGTGACATTTAGGTCATATCTATGTACCACATTCAAAAGGTCTTCACACATTGATTATTACTGAGGCACGTCGAGCGCCTTACTTAGCTTATCCTAGTGTAAAGAAGATGCATGCAAATCTTTGACAGTTGTATTTTTGGCATGGTATGAAGCATGATATCACTGATTTTGATTCAAGATGTCTTGAATGCCAAAGAGTTAAAGCTAAGCATCAACATCTCATTAGATTATTTCAGCCACATCTCATTCCTCAATGGAAATGGGATATTATATCAGTTGATTTCATTGTTGGATTACCTATGTCATCACATCAACATGATGCAATTATGGTTACTATTGATAAACTAAGGTAGCACATTTTTCTCCAGTTCGATCAGCTTATAATTTTTCATCTATAGCTAGGATATTCATGGAGGATATTGTTAGGTTGCATGGAATTCCTCATAGGATTGTATCAGATAGAAATCAAGTGTTTACATCAGCCCTATGGACTTCATTACAACATGCTCTAGGTACACAGTTGAACTTTTGTTCAGTATATCATCCAGAGATCAATGGACAACCAGAGAGAGTCAATCAAATTCTTGAGGATATGCTTAGAATGTATGTAATGGACCAAAAATCACATTGGGAAGATTATCTGTACTTAGTGGAATTTGCATACAATAATGGGTATCAAAGTTCCATAGGTATGCCCCCTTTTCAGGCGTTACATGGACATCCTTGATGGACTCCATTGAGTTGGGATCGACTTGAGGATAGAATTTTACTTGGACTTGAGATGCTTCGAGACATGGAACAACAGGTTGATTGCATTAGAGAACATCTGATAGGAGCACAAGATAGAAAAAAGAAGTATGCCAATGTGCATAGAGTGGATCACCAGTTTTAGTTGGTGATAGCGTATTTCTTCGAGTGTGACTGCATTAGAGTCCAATCCATTATGGAAAAGGATCTAAGCTTGTGCCTCGATTTGTTGGACCATTTGAGATTCTAGAGAGGATTGGTTCTGTGGCATATCGACTTGCCTTACGACCCGGTTTGTCATTTATTCATGATGTATTCCATGTGTTTGTTCTTAGACCTTATCATCCTGATATTTCACATGTACTTGATTGGAATGCATTATAGGTAGAGGAGGGGCAGTTAGCTTTGGAGCTCATGGGCATTCTTCAGTGTTAGAGGCACATTCTCAAGGGTTGAGACATTGACCAGGTGAGGATCCAATGGGATCCTAGTGACGAGGCATCAACTACTTGGGAGGATGTGACATGCATGAGGGAGTTTTATCCCTATTTGTTCACAAGATTTTAGGAGTAAGCCTAGTCCTAGGGGGGAGGATGTAGTAGCCCTCTGTTTTGCTTATATTTTCTGACAATATGTTTTTACTTTGATAGACCCTGATACTTTGTTTTGTTGTATTTGATCATTGATAGTAGAGCGATGGTGGATTTATTTTATGATGTGATGATACACTATTTGGTGGTGATTATTTCTGACATATTTTATGTTAGCATAGATGTTTACTTGAGATGATATTGCTATATATGCTCATGGTAGATTAATTGATATTCATTTCCTTACTTCAATGTGATATTGTATTGGTAAGGAGAACGAAATTGCATCGCTTGCTTGTGAGTGCCTTGTGATTTCCATGATTTTCTCTTCACACTATGTTTGAATCATGGATTATGTATATACATGTACAATATATATGTCTGTTTGTAGAAATGCAGGTACATGACATTGACTCGACCTAGTTTCACAGGTCTGAGCTTGTCTAGGCTCAACCGTAATGTTGATTGGGAGATAGTAATGAGGTTTTTACTAGTCTAGCCACAAACCTAGTCAGATAGTTAAGAGATAGTAATGAGATAGTAATGAGGTTTTTACTAGTCTATATCAAAACATGGAAGTACATTGTGAGTAACTTTAGGGGGTGATATGATTTTTTGGAACCATAATAAAAGACAAATGGAAGGTTTTATCTAGGTTATATAGGTATTCTAAAGGAATCCTCAATATGCCACAAGGCCACATGAGGCATAATTTAAGAATTGAAAGTTTAAAGATGTCAAACAACTAGGAGAAGAGTGTTGCACATATGTTTCATATTGCTTATCATTGATTTCAACACTTTGTTTGGGAGATTGTTGCGCATATGTTTGGCATTGCGTGTCTTTGATGTACACTCAATTTGGAGTGTCATTGATGTATGATGTGCTAATAGTGACTTTTTTGATGTTCATGGTTGAATGTTATGCCTTGTTTGATGATGGTTAAAGTTATATTGAGTATGGTTGCTATCAATAGAGATGATATCATGATGGCATATTAAGATGAGGATTAGAATTAATGCTAAAGTTGGAGAGATATTGTTGATGGTATCTAGGCTCTTTATTGTTGTTTCTAAGGAAGTATGTGTTGCTACAAGGATGTTCTAGTCTCTATATGTTGATGAAAGTTTTTATTGTAAAAGTTTCTTTGAACACTATTTGGGAGAATGATCGACATTCCTCCACCTTTGAAGATATGGTATTGTGATTTGAGATTCAATATTTATGTTATATGGATTTTGCACTCCTATCTTTTCAGGTCACTAGTGTTATCAAGGAAGTTTCTAGTAATTGTAGTGGGTTATCAGTTTTGTTGCTTGTTACAATTAGTTCAAAAAATGCTTCGCATTTCTCTGTATTTTTGTTTCTACTTCTACAACTTGGTGAACATTCTCTTAATGTTTGTGCAATGTCCTAGTTCAATCTTCATGTAATGGAGTTTACTATGAGTTGGTTTGTTAATGCTCTATAGATCATGGTTGTGTATTCTATGTGGGATGAAGTGTTTTATTTTTATTTTGTTTGTAGCATGAAAGTGTAGAAGAAGTACACGAATGTGTTTTTATATGTTCATGGAACATCTCTTTGTGATCCACATATCACTGGTTGATCTGTTTAGTGTTGCATTGTGTTTGAGCTAGCTTGTTGGGTAATTTGTGGATGTCTGGCCAACAGGGATTGATCGCTTGCTTGTGTTATGTGCTTGGGGTTCTAAACCAACATTTGAGGTTGTGTTAAGACATATTTGGGTCTTGACCTATCTTGTTGAGAACCACATTAAGTAAATTTAGTTGAGTGTATATTTTTGGGACAATTAGTAATATGCTACATGTTTCATCTACATGTTTCCCTATTACAACTTGGGTTATTATGCACCAACATGTGTGTTGTTTGGGATCACATTGGAAGATGTAATAAGTTGTCTTTGGTCCTCTTTATCTCCTAGATAGGACCACATTATGTTTTTGTGGATGACTTGTTGGAATTATTATTTATCTTCTGTTCTAGCCGACCTAATTGGTGTTTTATGATCTTGTGATGGATATAAAATAAATAACAAACTAATTGCAAAGTTGAGCGATTGTGTGGTGGTGTGTGAGTATGGAATGATGCAATGAGTTGTAGAAAAGAAATACTATATGAGCTTTAACACCTCAGTCAACAAAGTGTATTGTTGACATATGTTGTAATTTGTAAATCTTCATGTATCTTGCTATCAAATAGTGAGTGTCTTTAGCAGGTCCTTGTAATTTGTATCTTGCTATGGGGTTGGGCACCTTATTATTGAAAGTATTTTTTGTATCTTTCCCTAAGGTTGTATTCCTTATCTTGTAAGTCCTTCAAGGAGCAATGTGCTTCCTTAGGAAGTGCACCTTAAAAAAAATTATAATTCTATAAGTGGTGAGCTTCCTACATTGTGAGATTTATCACTCTGGCTTTTCCCTTCTTGGGTTTTCCACGTAAATTTGGTGTTATCTTGTGCATGTGTGTTAATTTCTTTATCTTTCATTACTGTTGATTTGGTTAATTATTATTGATCTATGTAAGGGTTTTTTATCTTGTTAAATTTTTGTATTTTCATATTGTTGTAGGGTTTAAGATCTGAAGGGTTTAAGTTTTATTGATATTGATTCATCCCCCCTCTTAGTATCCAGGTGTGTTCAAAAATTGGTATCAAAGCCAAGTTCCTTTGAAGAAGCTTAAATGCTTGAGGAAAGGTCTGAGATGACACATGATGGATCTTACAAGGGTCCTAGGTTTGATGGGACAAATTACACCTTTTAGAAAGTAAGAATGGAAGGCCATCTAAAATCTCTAGGGTTTGGTGTTTGACAATTTGTCAAGGATGGTTACATTGCCCCCGCTACTCCTCCAATAGATCCAACTGAGATTAGGTTGCATGAGAACAATTCCAAGGTAAAGAATGCTATCATGTGTGGGTTAGCTGATTCAGAACTTCTGAAGGTGATGAGTTGTAGTTCTACCAAGGATGTATGGGAAAAACTGAGCAACATTTATGGAGGAGATAATAAAGTGAAGAAATCCAAGATGAAAATATTCAAGAGCATATTTGAGACCCTGAGGATGAAAAAGGATGAAGATATTACTAGTTATATGCTTTGGGTGGATGAAGTAGTTACTAGCTTTAGAGGTCTTTGTGGAGAAGTGAAAGAAGATGAGATTGAGAAGAAGGTTCAAAGATCTCTTCCTAAATCTTATAGTCATAAGGTATTTGATATTGAGGAGTCTAATGACTTGGATATAAGTATTTAGTAGGTGAATTATTTGGTGATCTCGTAGCCTTTGAAATCAGAGATTTGGACAAAGATGTTCCAAACAAGGAAGCAACTCCAAAGTCAATAAAAAGGTAGAAGATGAAACAACAAATCAAAATAATGACTTTGATGAGGTAGAAGCAATTTTTTTAATAAGATTGAAGAAAGGCACCAACAAATACAAAGGTAAGTTACCCTTCAAATGTTTCAATTGTGGAAGGATTGGTTATTTTTCCTCTAAATTTCCTTTTAAAGAATTGGAAGATAGTAAGAAAAGAGAGAAGTTCAAAAGGAGTATATTCCAAGGAAAGCATTTTTTCTTTATAAAATGAGGATACTACTTCAAATGATGAAACCCTATTCATGGCTCTGAAAGTTGGTGACAAAAAGCATGATGTTGAAAAATGTAAGAAGTATGGTACTTTGCAAGATCACAATCAAAATGAAAAATCAATGGTTGTGTGGACTACCTTTCATGCATTGAAGCAAGAAGCAAATTCTTGGGTGATTGATAGTGGTTGCGCTAACCACATGACTGGTGACAAGGGAAGATTCATCAGCCTTAAGAAGTGGAATGGTAGAGCTGTTAAATTTTGTGGTGATGAGTCAACATAGATTTGTGGAAAGGGTGCTATAACCATTGATGGAAAGAACAAGACTGAGGATATCCTCTATGTCAAAGGGTTGAAGCATAATCTCCTTAGTGTCAGTCAAATGTGTAGTAAAGGGTACAACCTTAAATTTCATGCAGAAGGTTGTGAGATTAGGAAGGCAAGGTCTGAAAGAATAGTTGCAAAAGGAATTAGGACAAATGGAAATGACTATCATCTAAAGGAGCCAAATGGAAGAATCTACTTATTGGCTCAATCCAATGAGTGTTGGATGTGGTACAAGAGAATGGGACACATAAAATTTGACAATATGGTAAAGATCAGGCTCTACTCATGCAATGATAGATATGCTTAAGATAACTAAGCCTATAATCCCATTATGCAAGGAGTGTCAAATGGGAAAGCAAACAAATACAAGTTTCAAGATCAAGGAGTGGTCTGCTAAAATTCCATTGGAGATGACTCACACTGACCTATGCAAACCTACAAGAACACGGAGTCAACAATGTGAAAGATATTTCATGTTGCTTATTGATGACTACTCTAGAATGACTGGGGTTACATATTTAAGAGAATTTAATTAGAAGCCTTTAATAAGTTTAATATTTTCAAAGAAAAATTTGAGAATGAAATGGATTCTAAGATTAAGTTCTTAAGATTAAATAGAGGAGGTGAACTTACTTCAAATGAATTTTAAAAGTTTGTGAAGATCATGGTATTAGGAGACATGTATCTGCTTCTAAGACCCCTCAATAGAATGGGGTAGTGGAAAGTAAGAATAGGACTATGTAAGAGATGGCTATGGCTATGTTGAAAGATGTTGACCTACCTGATATGTATTGGAAGGAAGCGGTTCACACTACTATCTATTTTCTTAAAAGAGTATAATTGAGGGTCAATCACACTAAGACCCTTTATGAGCTATGGTATGAAAGGCCTCCTAATGTTAGATAATTCAGGATCTTTGGCAACAAATGCTACATCAAAAGAGATGAAGAAGACCTTGGAAAGTTTGATTCAAGTTGTGATGAAGGAATCTTTCTTGGTTACTCAACCATAAGAAAGGCCTATATATGCTACAACAAGAGATTGGGAAAGATGATTGAAAGTGAAAATATAAAAGTAGATGAAGATTTGTGTCAAATATCACAAGAACCAGAGGTTTGTAGATTTGTTATACCTCCCTGAATTGAAGAAGAAGAAGAAGATAAAGAAGAGAAGAAAAAAGAATAAAAAAGCTTCCTAAGACTTTAGCAAAGTATGTTCAGAAGAACCATTCAATAGATTAGGTCATTGGTGATAAGAATGAGGGTGTGCTGACTAGGAGAAGGCTTGCAAAAGAAAGTGAGCAAGTGAATCTATACTTATTTTCAAAGGTGGAGCCCAGAAACTTTGTTAATGCTAGCAAAGATGATGGATGGATAAAGGCAATGGAAGAAGAATTGAATCAAATAGAAAAGAAACAGACATGGGAATTGGTTCCCAGACCAATTGATAATAATATTATAGGAAAAAAGTGGGTGTTTTGAAACAAGATGAATGAAGATGGTGAAGTTGTGAGGAACAAAGCTAGATTGGTATGTAAGGGTTATTCAAAAGTTTAAGGAATTGATTTTGAGGATACTTTTTCTTTGGTAGCCAGAATGGAGGAAATTAGGATGTTTCTTGCCCTTTTTGATCACAATAATTTCAAAGTCTATCAAATGGATGTCAAGCTAGCCTTCTTGAATGTCGATTTAGAGGAAGAGGTCTACATTGAGTAACCAAATGGTTTCCAACTATCAGAAGACCCAAACATAGTGCACAGACTTAAGAAAGCTTTGTATGGGCTCAAACAAGCTCCTAGAGCTTGGTGTGCTTGGTTGGATAAGTATTTACTTTAGCAATGATTCAAGAAAGGTACTGCATAGAGTAATCTTTACATTAAGGTAGAGGAAGACAATATTTTGATAATTTTTGTGTATGTTTATGATATCATCTTTGGGGATGATGATAATATGTGTAAGAGGTTTGTAGAAGACATGCAAAAAGAGTTTGAGGTGTCTATGATTGGTGAGTTGTCTTTCTTCCTTGGGCTTCAAATTGTTCAACTAGATGATTTCATATTTATTTCTCAGGCTAAGTATGCTAGAGAGATTTTGAAGAAGTTTGACATGGAGGATTCCAAAATATTAAGTACTCCTATGGTCACTGGTTGTCACTTGAGCAAGAATGATGAGTCACCTGAGGTTGATCAGACTCTTTATAGGTATATGATTAGAGGTTTATTATACTTGATTGCTTCTAGACCTGATATTATGCTTGCAGTATATTTGGTTGCTAGATATCAAGCTAATCCTAAGAAAACTAATGAGAAAGTTGTAAAAAGAATATACAGATATTTGAAGGGAACTCTAGATTATGGCTTGTGGTATAAGAAGGATGATAAATTTTCCTTGAGTGCTTATACTAATGTTGATTGGGTAGGATGTGTAGATGACCAAAGAAGCACTAGTGGAAGTGATTTTTTCTTATGAGACAGGTTGGTCTCTTGGTTCAGTAAGAAGTAGGAATCAATGTCCTTATCCACAACAAAAGCTAAGTATATTGTTGTAGCATCTTGTTGCACCTAGGTGCTTTGGATGAAGCATACTTTGAATGATATAAAGGTGGTGTATGATGAACCCATTCCCATATTATGTGATAATACTAGTAAAATAAACATTTCTAAGAATCTGGTGATGCATTCAAGGACCAACCATATTTTTATCTAGTATCAATTTCTAATGGAGAAGGCTACAAAAAAAGAAGTTAGATTGGACTATGCACCTACTAAGGATCAGATTGCAGAAATCTTCACTAAGGTTCTTTCAAAGGATACTTTTGAATATCTCGGGTAGAAGTTAGGGGTTATTTCCCCTCCTTTTTATAACTAGATACTGGTGCATCTATCCAGGGGAGAAATTCATGTCATATCCTTTTCTCCTAGATTTATGTGTGCTACCTCTCAAGGGGAGTATGTAGTTGGTTGGTTGTTGCTGACAAGGGAGCTTGTATAATTTTTTAAAGGAGAAGTGTAGTTGTTGATAATGTGTTGTTGTTTCAAATGAAGATCTTGGCCTTTTGTCCTTGATGTCAAAGGGGGAGAATGTGTAGGTGTGTGTTTCCATCAATTCCAAAGGGGGAGATTGTTGTACATATGTTTGGTATTGTTTTTCATTGATGTCAACACTTTGTTTTAGAGCTTGTTGCACATATGTTTGGAATTGTTTATCTTTGATGTACACTCAGTTTGGGTTGTCATTGATGTATGATGTTGTGCTAATAGTGATGCTACTGATGTTCATGGTTGGATGCATTATGCCTTATTTGATGATAATTAAATTTGTATTGAGTATGGTTGATGTCAGCAAAGATGATATCGTGATGACATATTAAGATGAGGATTAGAATCATTAAGATGAGGATTAGAAGTAATTTTAAAGTTGGAGAGATGTTGATGTTCTCTACTATGTTGTATTCTCTCTCTTGTTGTTCCTTAGGAAGTATGTGCTGCTACAAGGATGTTCTAGTCTTCACATGTTGATGAAAGTTTCTGCTATGAGAAATTGCTTTGAAGACTCTTTAGGAGAATGCTTCTCATTCCTCTGCCTATGAAGATATAGTATTACAATTTGAGATTCAATGTTTATCTTTTATGGATGTTGCGCTCCTATATTTTCAAGTCACCAATGTTGCCAAGGAGTTTTATGGTAATTGTAGTGGGTTAGCAGTTTTGTTGCTTGTTAGGAACAGTCTAGAAAATGCTCCACATTTCTCTACATTTTTTGTTTTTTCTTCTATGGCTTAGTGAGCATGCTCTTAGTGTTTGTATAGTGTCTCAATTCAGTCTTCATGTAATGGAGTTTACCACAAGTTTTGTTAATTTTCTATCTCATGGTTACATATTTTGTGTGTGATTGATGGCAACCTTGTTTGAACTTCAAACAAACAACAATTTTAAGTTACAAGAATCTTCAATAGTCCTACACTAATGGAGTTCCCTAAAGAATAATGATTTTTTTTACTTCAAATAACCTACTATAGTGAGCAATAGTCTGAAGCTACAATCGTTGCCAATTCCAATGAGGTAGTCTGCAAAAGATGGTTTGATCGAATTGATTCATTTCCCATACAACATAAACAATTTACACATTCCTTGTTCAAGGTACATGAACCAACTATAGGGCGACACTTGAAAGAACATAGTCTTACACCTTCTGTTTCTCATTCAATACAATAGAAAAAAAAGTTGAGAACACCATATGTAAAAATAGGGTTTATATATGTTCTTTTCCTACACCAAAATCTGGTTCCCTCAAATCTTAAAGACTCAACTTGATTCTACCTTTGTATGCACTGCTTTTATAACCAATCAATAGATAGATTCCTCTTCTAATCAAATAAGTCACTCCTCACATCTCTTTCTTCTCATTCACTATTCTCTCTCTCTCTTCCATTCACATTTTCTTCCTTTTCCATTCACTTGCATCTCTCTATCTCTTTGTTATCACTTCCTTACAAAATCGGTTCGTGCCTCTTTCAATACCATCAATGTTTCTTTTCACAGGAAGAAAACCTCCAATCCCAATTGTCTTGGTCCATCTCTCCACTATTGTTTAAGTGTCTTTTTCTCCTTATCTCATCTCTCTTCAAGGATAGTTCACCCTCTCCCCAAATTTTTGAATTGGCTTCTATCCAAGAAACAAAAATAGTCGATCCCCCTTTTAGCAGGTCAAGTCCTTCCTTTCAAAACAGTTATTCACTTCCTTATTTTTTTTCCCTTGATCAATGTAATTGCTTCTCTTTCTTTTTTTTACAATGATAAAGATAGAACTTCACATTATTGCTTACTACAACATCTTTCCACTTGTTAAAGGCCAAGAAGGAAAAAAAAAAGACAAAATCAAAAACTAAAATGTGCAAAACCAAAATTAGGTGATGAAAATTGGGTGATTCCTTTGCATTAGGCTCTTAGAGGAGTTGTTTGTGAGCATAGCTCACAAAGGGAGTTGAGTAGTAGGAATACACTTTCAAGTTCTAGACACTTGTAGCATATCCCCTTATGGTGATAAATGACAAGGTCTGTAACCATTACTTCTTCCTTTTCTTCTAGCATATGGCCAAAATAGGAACTTCATTACATTGTGAAATGAAAGTCATAGCTACATAGTCATTTGTGGATCCATGTTCCCCATATATTGAACTTTTCTTTCCAAATACTCCCTTCATTCGATTTCCATTGGTTAGCTTCATCTGATTCCAAACTTTCGGAAGAATGAACTCCTCTTGATTTATTATTCATCAATTAAAATTATTGTTTCCACACACCATCTCATCATCTCCAACATATTTCACCCACTCTCTAGATAGCCTCTCATTGCTGCCTCTTTCCCATTATTTTTGCATTTCCCTCAAACAATAATCAACACCAACATTAGTTTGAACAAAACTCAAGAAATTAATGATGGCGTTTAAAATGTGTCTTGTCTCCCCTGCCACTCTATGTTCATTTTTCACATACCTTTCCATTGTAATCATTGCATATTCATGAAAATCATCTTCAACTATATCCAAGGGGTTTGAAAATTGAGATATTACCTCACCATTGGTGGCAGCAATATTTGTATCACCTCATGTCAATACAAGCCACTCTTTCTCAACGAACTCAATTTGAAGAGCTAGGCCATCTTCCACATTCTCTTTTGTTGTCTCCACGCGCTTCCCATGCAAATTCTTTCCCATATATTCATCTTGACACTATTTTTTTGAACTCTCCTATATTTCTGCATCCTTCATGATACCAATAGCTGCCTCAACTTCACATTCATTTGTGTCAAAACATGTTGTTGGTTGTCTAACTTGCAAATCAACACTATTGCCACCTATGCAACATTGAGGAAAATGAAGGTTCACCTCCTTGGTTGTTGTTGCAACTTCCTTTGAATCCCTTCCATTTATAAAATCTTTTCTTCTTATTAACATCACCTTACTACTGCTGGTATGGTTGTCCTCTTTTGTTTCTTGTAAAGAAAACAAGGTATGTGTGAGACCATCCTTTTCAAAATTGTGTGTATTTTTTCTTCCATCATGTATGGCATTTTGGTCAAACTACCAAGGTCTACCAAGTAGCATGTGACATACATCCATAGGCATGATACCACAAACAACACTATCCTTATAACTTCCCATTTTAAATTTAACCAAAGCTTTCTCATCTACCAACAACTAATGACCCTTTTGTAACCAAGAAACTTTATATGGTGTAGGATGTTTAGTTCTCCTAAGACCTAGTTTATCCACCATTTCAACATCAACAATAGTATTAGTACTACCACTTTCTATAATAATTTTGCAGCACTTACCTTTAGCTTTGCACTTCATCTTGGATAGAGCTTTCCTTTGTACAGGTTCATGTATTTCCTTTGGTGGTTTCAACAACTATTTTGAACAACAAAGATTCTCTTATCTTAGGTTCCTCCTTTCCTAGAGAAAATGACCCTGCACTCTCCTAATTTTCTTGTACCATTTGATTTCTTCTTTCAGGCCTTGTGTAACCTCCTTGGGGATATATTGGACACTCCCAACTCTTATGACCAACATATTAATTGCACTTAAAACTTTTACCAGTAAAACCTCTTCCTCTTCCTTGATAACCATCACTTCCAAATGATCTTTCTCCTCTATCTTGATAACCCCCTCTTTCTGACTTGACTTGCCCACTTGAACTAATTTCTCTCCATCTTGATGGTGCTACTATCCTCTCTCCATAGCCTCATCCTCTAATTCATCCTTGTTGATTCTTCTTCCTCATAAGCTTCTCCTCTACCTTAATGGAAAATTGGTATGCTTCCTCAAGAGTTCTTGATGACACTAAACTCAACTCATCTTTTAAACTATTCAAGTATCTGGATATCTTTTACATATCCTCTTCACTATGGCTTAACCTAATCACCGACTTATAAAAATATTCCATGTATTCTTTACTAACATATCCTTTTGCTTGAGATTTTGCAATCTTTTGAGAATATTTTTTTGATAGTTTTCTGGAAGGAACTTCGTCTTCAATTTGGCAACCATTCTATCCCATGAGGTTATATTTTTCTTGTTTCTCTTTTGTAATTTAGACTCTATATAATCCCACCACATTGTTGCATGGCCTTTAGGCCTTATACAAGCAAAAATTTCTTTCTTCTACAATTCCTTCATACTCAAAATATTTATCCAAATCATTGATCCAATCAATGAGCTCTTCCCATTCAAGCTTCCAAAATATGTGGAGACCTCTATTATTGGTTTGGCTCCCATATTCATCACCATATTCAACAATATTTATTCCACTCCTTCTAGTTATTCTTGAGCTTCATTCTCAGTTTGTGGTTATTCTTCTTTTGCAACTACACTCACATCATCAACAATGATTCCCCTTCATTGTGCTTGTTCCATTGCATCCAAACTTGTCGACAAGTTCTGCAACATCTCCAAAATTCCTTCTTCATGGCCTCTTCGACCACCACCTCAAGAACCTCCTCTTCTCATCCTTCTGGGTGGAATTCTTCCATTCCCAATCTCCCAATTTCTTACCGCTCTGATACCAAAAATGATGGCAGCCTTGTTTGAACTTCAGAAAAACAATAATTTTAAGTTATAGGAATCTTCAACAGTCCTACGCTAATGAAGTTCCCTAAAGAATAATTATTTTTTTTAGTTTTAGATAACCTAATACAATGAGTGACATGAAGCTACTATAACCATTACCAATTCTAATGAGGTAGTCTACAAAAGATGGTTCAATCAATCAAACTGATTCATGGTATCAAGACAATAGAAACAATTTACGCATTCCTTGCTTAAGGTATAGGAACCAATTACAGGGTGACAATTGAAAGAACACACAACCTTACACCTTCCATTTCTCATTCAATACAACAAAAAATAGAGTTGACAACACCATATGTAAAAATAGGGTTTATATGTGTTTTTCACCTACACCAAAATCTATTTCCCTTGAATCTTAAAGACTTGGCTCGATTCTACCTATTGTATGCACTACTTCTATAACCAATCAACAACTAGATTCCTCTTCTAATTACACAACTCACTCCTAGAGTCTCCCTCTTCTCGTTCACTAGTCTCTCTCTTCCATTCACAATTTTCTTCCTTCTCCATTCACATGCATCTCTCTATCTCTTTGTTATCGCTTCCTTGCAAAACTAGTTCATGCCTCATTCAATACCATTGATGTTTCTTTTCACAAGCAGAAAACCTCCAATCCCAACTATCTCGATCCCTCTCTCCACTGTCATCAAACTACCTTTCTCTCCTTATCTCATTTGTCTTCAAGGATAGTTCTCCCTCTCCCCAAATGTTTGAATCAATTTCTAGCTAAGAAACAAAAATAGTTGATCCCCCTTTTAGCAAGCCGAATCCTTCCTTTCAAAATAGTTATTGGCTACCTTCTTTTTTTCCCTTAATCGATGTAACTACTTCTCTTTCTTTTTTTACAATGATAAAGAGAGAATTTCACATTCTTGCTTACTACATCAATCCTGCCACTTGTTAAAGGCCAACAAGGCAAAACAAAGGTACGACAAAATTGAAAACCAAAATGTGCAAACCAAAATTAGGTGATGCAAATTGGGTGATGCCCCTATATCAAGGATGAAGTGTTCTATTTTTGTTTGATTTACAGTGGGTGTTTGTGGCATGAAAGTGTGGAATAAGTATATGGAAGTGTTGTTGGATTTTCATTGAACATCTCATTGTGATCCACAAATTAGTGGTTGATCTCTTTGGTGTTGCATTGTGTTTAGGGGTTTTCACCAACATTTGAGGTTGTGTTAAGATGTATTTGGGTCCTAAACTATCTTGTTGAGAACCGCATTGAGTAAATTCAATTGAGTGTATGTTTTTGGGCCGACTGGTAATTTATGCTGCACATTTCATCTACATGTTTCCCTATTACTGACTTGGGTTATTGCACGCCAACATGCATGTTGTTTAGGATCACATTGGAAGATGTAATAATTTGTTTTGGGTCCTCTCTATCTCTTGGATAGGACCACATTATGTTTTTATGTCTAAATTGTTAGAATTATTCTTTATCTTCTATTATGGCTAACCTAATTAGTGTTTTGTGGTCATGCAAAGGATATAAATGAAAGAACAAACTAGTTGCAAAGTTGAGTGAGTGGGTGGTGGTGTGCAAGTATGGAATGATGTGGTGAGTTGTGGAAAAGAAATATCAGATGAACTTTAACACCTCAGTCAACATAGTGTATTATTGACATATGTTGTAATTTGTAAATCTCCATGTATCTTGCTACTAGACAATGAGTCTCTTCAACAAGTCCTTGTAATTTGTATTCTCCCCTAGGCTTGTACACCTTAGTATTGCAAGTCCTTTTTGTACCTTGTCCTAAGGTTGTGTGCCTTAGCGTGCAAGTCCTTTAGGGAGTAGTGTGCTTACTTAGATAGTAAGCCTTAAAAAAAATTGTAATTGTGCAAGTAGTGAGCTTCTTATATTGTGAGATTTCTCATCGTACTTTTTCCCTTCTTTGGGTTTCCACGTAAATCTGGTGTAAAATATTATGCACGTGTGTTGATTTCCTTATCTTTCATTGCTATTGGTTTGGTTAAGTATTGTTGATCTATGTAAGGATTGCTAATCTTGTTAAAAGTCTATATTTGCATATTGTTGAAGGGTTTAAGATATGAAGGGTTTAAGTTTTATAGATACTGATTCACTCCCCCCTTTAGTATTCAAGTGTGTTCAATAAAGAGGGTAACCCACCCTTCTCCTTCAATTACCCAAGGTATATAGTTATTTGGGGTTTAACTTGAATGACAAAGTGACAACTTCTAAGAGGCGTGTCTTTTGATTCACGCCCTACTCTTTGTACTTTGTTGGAACACTAGAGTTGAGGTTATCCCCTTGGTGATGAAATCCAAGGCATGCCTCTTGTAAGGAAATTTGGAAAAAGTGGTATTTCTAATTCTTAAGGTCATGAAAGTGTGTGAGAGAAAAGCATATGCACACACTTGTTTGGGATTAAAAGATAATGGTTCTTTGATTAACTAAATTGAAGTGTGTAAAGTTTACTTTAATCCTTCAAAGAAAGAGTTTGAAAAAATAGACAATAAACAAAGAAAAAAAAGAGAAAATTAGTATATAACTATAAAACCAATGTATTATCTAAGTCTTATGTTTTTGTTCTTTGACAGTTTGTGGAAATCATGGTTTGTGTATTTTATTCTTTGACAATGAAAGGATGTTGCATTAAATGGTCAATTAAAAATATTGAAAAAAATGCTTCAAATTGAACAATAAACCACATCATTAGATTCCTTCCAAAATTTTGCTAATTTAAAAAAAAAAATCATCAAAAATTGATTTTGTTTGTGAAAGTTATTCTTGTCTTAATATTGAAAAAGAAAGACTCAACTCAAACATATTTACATAATTGTTGGTGGGTGATTTAAAAAAATGACTTTCTCCACTATGTTTGCTCATAACTAGCTTTTCACTGCTTACGAAAAATTAAAAATTTGATAAGTGTATCAATTTTTTTAGTGTTTTAGCAAAAGTGGGTTTTTATCAATGAATAAGCATATTTGAACAACCGATAGGTAGTTTTGAACATCAAATTGATGGTTTTGACTAAACTATTCATGGTTTTAAGGGGATTGACTATAAAAAACCTATAGATTTTGTGAATACAGGTGGTTTGAGCATATTTGGGGGGCTTTAAACTTAAAATACATGGCTTTTATGGTTGAAAAGATGATTTTGGTGAATGAGGAGTGGATTTGGTATGGTAGTGGTAGTATTTCGAAGATATAGGGGAGAGGGGCCCAAAGTAGGTCGGGAGCCTACTAGGGATGTAAGTAATCCTACATGGGCCCCACACTAGACCACATTAATATACAATTATAAAATAGTTTTCACCCACAAATTCAACAAGGGTACATGTATCACTATACCATCAAAATTGTATTATAATCGGTGAATATTTGTCCCATACACAAAGATATTCACAGTCTTACATGTCAGAGAATATTCAAAGCACATCTGACACCACAAACATACAAGCCATATTGCTTGTTACTTGCCCGTAGCTTTAAAACATGCACCCAAAATATAAAATTAGTATAACCCAAGATCCCCTATAATGTCACCACTTGCATTACATCACAACCAATTTTTTAATAGTTGGGATGCCACAAGAACAACTATGAGCCAACACTGTCCCATCAACAAAACCAATCCAATTGAACCCCCATCCCACTTTCCTACCAATAAAACACTCAGATGAAAATCAATCATTCATATGTGTCCCATCTTTCAAATTGATGCTCTCTACTACTGGTTCCTCCTTTTTCACCACCTGCAACCACCAAAACAATGGTGTTAAAGCCACCAAAATATCCTGTCAAGAAAAAAAGGATTGCACACCATTAATACATACAAAATATGCAATTGAAGGCATCCGATCAATAATTAAAATTTGAAAAAAAAGGATAGGAATTAAAGACTCCATACCAAACTAGCATTGAACATATAAGGAGATTTTCAAATTCAAAAATGCATTACTCAATCTCTTGCAATTTCCATTTAGCACGTGCATCCCACTTTCATTTTCAGTTATACAATTTGCTCTAGAAATATGAAGAAAGTCCAGAGGCAACAACAACACCCTAAGAAGCTATAGGTATTCTACTAATACAAATTATTTATGCCTATAGATGCTAATATGTTGTATGCTATGAATATGTTGTCCACAAATCTATAAATATTTGGGGTTTCATACTGATGCTATTTACATTAGGTTTTTCATTTATGTTCTTTATGCCTGGGAATGCAAATATGTTGTATGCAATGTCAATTTTTGTGACAGTGACCTGTAACTCAATATCTAGGGTTTGAACTTACACTTTATATGAAAGCCAAGTAATTTCAGTTCAATTTCAAGGTTTCATTGGTTTTCGTTTCCTCTATACTCATCCATGCACAATGTTTACTCTGCATTGTGCTTTTCAATATACTATATTATTCAATATCTTGTGTTATTCATTGTACGACATTTACTCTGCATTGTGCTTTTCATATTTGCTTCCTTTTAGGAAATATGAAATGGGTTTGATTGGTTTAAATTGTTTTTCATTACTATTAGAATTGTTTGATGAAATATGGAAAGGATTTGACTAGTTTTCAGCCATGCACTTGTATTCGTGTGTTCACCATTGCACAAACTTTAACTCTGCAATTTGCCTTTTACATTTGTTTGTTATTCAAAAATACGGAAATAGTTACAATATATCACATTGCATATTGTTTGTTATAATTGACTGTTACTAAAAAATATTCATAGGGTTTTAATGTTTATCATTTCGAGGGTTTTTTCCATGCACTTGCATTCATTTCTTGCTCATTGCATGGAATTTAACTCTACAATTTGCTTATAATATTCTCATGTTATTTTGAAATATGAAAATGGTATCAGTTGTTTTCATTTCAAAGATATTTTGGCATGCAATCATATTATTTTGTTCTTCCATGCATAATAGTTATGTCAGCAAAATGCTTTTTTTATTTGATTGTTACTACCAAACATGGAAAGGGTTTCACTGTTTCACAATTATAGAGTTTTCTGCCATGCACTTGTATTCCTCTGTTTGACAATGCACAAAATTTAACTCTATAATTTGCCTTTAATATTTGTTTGTTATTCCCAAATATGAAAATGGATTCACTTGTTTTGCATTTCGAAGATATTTTGCCATGCAATTATATTATTCTATTCTTATATATGTATTTGTCTATACATACACACACACACACACATATATTTCCATACATATATATACATATTGTGCATGGAAGAATAAAATAATACATAGACATATTTCCATACATATAAATATATATACATATATATATGTATATGTATATATATGTAATTGTTTATGTGATTGTTACTATGAATTTTTTTTTTTATATATTTATGTTTGGCTCTCCATGATCCATTTTTTGGCTTTGCATTCAAGAAAGCTTCGTTTCTCTTTTAGTTGAGGTTTTCTACCTCACTACATATATACCATTGTCTTTCATTTTGACAATGTTTAACCAATTTTTGTTCATGTCTTACTAACCAGATCTGCTCTAAGTCATTTCAATTCAAATAATAAATCAAACAAACTATCAACATGCATATATTCAATAAAAACAAGTTGTTCAAGCACATTAAAGACAATTTCATTACAAAGTGTCAACAATTGCATTACAAAATGTTTATAAAAACCAAGCATTGAATTGCAAACTGCCAAGATGCATATTAAAGAAAAGAAAACTGTTCATACATCACTGTGACTTCAACAGTGTTCAATTATTATTATTTTTAACTACTCCAAATTTATTTTTTAATATTTGCAGGTGCAATCTAAAGGTAATATGAGGTCCAAACGAAAAAACAAGACTATAAAGACAAAGTCGCATACATGGAAAGAGACTATAATAGTCCCCCATGAGCATCAACTAGTTGTAGAAGCAAACACCAATCCTGAACTTGTTGAGGATGTCCAGGAGATTGTTGCAGCTATAATTAGGCAGGAAAGAGCATCAAAGGAAAGGGAATGGTCATCACAGGACATGGATAGGGAACTTGAGGATGTTGAAACAAATGGGATGTCGACGAGAGTTGTTGTGAAGAAATGGAAAATCATAGCTACAACACTTAACAATTGGTTAGGTGACCTGGCATCTACTTCAAAGAAGGGTCCACCAACAGTCTTGATAGAAGAGGAGGAGGGTCTAATTGTAAAGTGGTGCACAAATATGGCAGATGTTGGCCATTGGCTTGAGATTATCAATCTCAAGCAAGAGGTTGTTCAGATATGCTAGACTAGACCCAACCCTTTCACGAAGGGCTGCCCGGAAAGTCATGGTGGACTGGATTCAAGAGGCACCATCCAGAATTGACCTTGCACATAGAAGAAGGTCTTGACAAAGATAGGGTGGTAAACCTAAGACCCAAAATAGTAGTTGAATTTTTTAAAACCCTAACAGTAGCATATGAAAGTACCCCATATGGTACTGAAAAAACATGTAATTGTGATGAAATGGGCATTCAAGTTGGAAGAAATGGAACAATGAGGGTCTTGGAATGACGAGGTAGTAGGAATGTCTCATACATCATTCCAAAAAGCAGAGAATGGATAACAATTCTCTACTATGTTAATGCATCTGGCCAAATCATACATGGTTTCTATCTGTTCAAGGGAAATATAGAGATAGACAATTACATTGTGAACTATGAACCACACACAACTATGGCAACCCAAGCACACACTTGGCTAACGAAGGAGATTTTCTTCAACTGGCTGGAATATTTTCATGTGTTGGTTCTAGGGGGGGTGTCACCAAGTAATAGGCACCTTCTAATTTTTGACGATTGTGGAAGTCACATTGCACTGTCAACTATCCAGGAGGCAAGGAGGTTAGGCATTGACCTCCTTACCCTACCTGCTCATACTTCTCACATGCTATAGCCTTTGGATGTTAGTGTGTTTACATGATTCAAGGCATATTTCAAATCAGAATGAGTTGAATTTCTAACTAGATTCCCCAATATTGATATCAGAAGGGCTGAATTGGAAGAGTTAGGCAGGAAGGCACTAAGAAGAGCTATGAATCCATCAAACATAAAATTTGGCTTTAAAAGGACGGGGATATGGCCCCTCAATTCTGATGCACTCGTGGGCGACATGCGTCCTAGTGAGATGTATGAGATTAATGACACTGAGGATGCTTCTGCAATGCAGAACATCCTTAGTCTTTTGGGACTTGATATTTCAATAGATGAACTATCATAAACATTTCAAACTCAAATGGATAGTCAAGTGTAGGAAGGTACATAACAAAAACTTGAGGACATGGACAACCAACCCAAACAAGAAGACATGGGGTATTTCACATTCCTATCTCCAACAACCATGCCTCTAGAAAAAATAGTGCACTATTATGTAGATGGAGGCCATGAAAGTCAAGGTACAATAGACTAGGAGGAGTTTATTGACTCACAAGTCAATGAAACAATTCAAAACCAAACTATTTCTTAGATTAATAACTTCCTTAAGCTGCTAGTTCATAGAGTCAATGGAAGAATGAGAAAGTCTATTGGTGGTGCTCTTCGGGTGAGCCAACAGTCTCAATTTTTGACTGCTGACAGTTACATGACTCTCATAATGGAGCAGGAATGAAGAAAACAAGAACTGGAGGAATTAAAACTCAGAAAGAGGCAACAAATTATGGACAAAAAGGCAGCATAGATTCTGGTCTTGGAGCAGAAGGAACAAAGAAAAAATGAAAAGGAAATTGAGCACAAGGAAAGAGAGCAACTAAAACAATTGCAAATAAAGGAAAGATAGTAGGAGAAGGAGCAAGAGAGGGTACAAAAAGAACAAGAGAAGAAGGAAAGGAAGATCGAGGCTACCCATAGAGAATTGATGTGAGATGGACGCTTAAGTAGTCTTGCAACCCCCTTATCTGATAATCACAGTTACTATTGAGATATAACCAAAAATAACATCCCTCTCTTTACTATAGGCAATATGTGTTTGAGTCACAACCCATCTCAAGTTAGTTGCACTCAATTTCCAGTTGGTCTGACTTCTTCACCACTACCCCCTTCAAATGTAAGTAGCATGCAAATGCAAAATACAAATGCAAATCAATTTATGGAAAGTATAAATGCAACAACAGGAGACAAGAACACATCTCTAGATTCCTTCCTTGGATCATTCGACTAAGGTTGGGAGGGACCAATTGAAACAATGCCTTATATTTTGGTTTTTTTTGTTGTAGTTGGGGATGCCATTTTCATTGTGTTACATCTCTACCATTAATGTAATTGAACTAAATCTATTTATTAATGTGATATGAGTACCCTGGTTGACTTTGTGGGTGAAAACTATTTTACAATTGCATATTAAGGCACTCTAGTGTGGGGCCCATTGACGACTATGTCAATACCTTTTTATGGTTGTCTTATAATCTACATATTAGAAAATATATTCTATGCAGATAATCTATTTCAATTTTGTTTACAACAACTACTATGTTTATAATATCTATTCTACATTTGTGAAAATATTTTCAATGCTGATAATCTTATAGAACATTTCATACAATACAATCTATGCTGATAATGTAACATTTGAAACTACATGACAATACACTTCATATAGTTTTAATAAAAAGGTCTACTAGTCTAAATTCCACAACAATTCATAAGGAAATACTTGAGGTAATCTATCCTTTTGTGTATCAGTAGCTCAATTGAAATTTAATTTTAGTCTATACCTCTACAAAAGTTAACATGTTTCTATGTCTTATCTCAAGTTTATTTGTTTTAGTACATTATAGTTCACTCTTTTTTGTGAACCAAAAAGCACATTACATTTAGGGGTAACAACTATAATTCCCAAAAAGTATATCATTCAATTTAGTATATACTAAATAGATTATGCTGGTTAGCACTGACAACATAATTACACTTGATTATGAGGGTATTTCTATGGAGGGATGCCAAAGGGAGGTGACATGAGTGAATGGTAGAGATGAATGTTGTGGCACCCCTTTGGTTTGCTATGCTGTTGGACAGTGTGTTTATTTTGACAGACTCAAATATTTGTTATTGTTTTATGATCACTGGCTTTAGAGCGATGTGGATGTTATATTTTGATGTGATGATACACTATACAGATGTTTATGTTTTATGTTAAAATTTTGATTAGCATAGTTGTTAATATTGAAATATGCTCATCTATTGATTAATGATGCTTTAATTTCATCAGTTTTGATGTGATTGTATTGGTGAAGAGGACGGGATTACATCACTCGCATGCGAGCACCTAGTGATTCCGCAATTTCTCTTCACGGTGTGACTATTATGTTTTATCCATGTATGACATTCGTCTTGGTTGTAGGAATGCAGGTACAAGACATCATCTCCACCTGGCTTCACAGGTCTAAGCGTGCCCATTTTTCCAATGGTATTGTTGATAGGGAGATAGTAACGGGGTTCCCTTGTCAAACCACAACCCTGTCATAGTGTGTCGTCAGTTTGTGTCTGGTTTGTTGTTGAGTCATGTCATCTTTGATATTTTGATAATTTATTATCCATGGAATTATATGTGGAAATTAATGTTAAGTGGTTGTAAATGTTAATTTATGTATTTTAGTTTAAAATTGTTATTTAATTTAGTTAATTTAATTTTATTTAATTGGTAAGGTAATTTATCTATGGATTAAATTTATCTTATTAAATGGACAAATTAATTAATTAAATTTCATTTATGTGGTAAGGTAATTTAATCCTTATGGTTAAATTTATTTTTATTAAGTAAATAAACTAATTAATTAAATTTATTTTGTTGAGTAAATAAATTAATCAATTAAATTTATTTTTTTGAGTAAATAAATTAATCAATTAAATTTATTAAGCGAATAGTTTAGTTGTTTTGTAAAGTGCATAGATTAAGTGATTTAAATTTATTTGGAAATTAAATTTTGTTTTAAATTATTTAAAAGCAAAAATATCTTGTAAATGCATAAGGAGGAAATAACTATGGTGGTTGAGAGGGATATTTTTGATTTTTGACTAAGTGTTGAGGGAATTTATTGAGGGATTTGATGGAAAATGAAAAATATCTTGAAAATTTGGTTGCTAAAATAGAGGAAGGTTTTCTCTGTATTTTGACATTTTTGGTCTGGAAGTGGAAATTTTGGAGGAGATTCTGGAAGATTGGATTTTGCAGGGAAGCTCAACTTCAGTTCTCATTTCTTCAAATTTCAAAAACAGGTTCTTTTATTGCTTATTGTTTAAAAGCTTTGATTTCAAATTTTGAAAGGTTGTTTGAGAAATTGCTGTAAATTTTTAGAAATTTCTATAGAAAATTATAGAAAATTTTAGATCCTCTATAGAAAATCATTGTTTTTACAATAGAAAAATTGGAAGAGGAAACAAAAGGAAAAACATATAAATTTTTGTGTTTGGATTTAAGTTTATTTTTCCAATACAATTTAGAAAATTCAAATTTATAGAATTTGTGCTTTGACATTTTGTTTCTGTAATTCTCTTTGTAAAAAAAATGGGAAATTTTGTCCAATTGAACTGTTGTTTGGAAATAGTTTATATATATATATAAGTTATTGTATCTTTTATATTTTGGGTTTTGATTTGTGATTTCTAGCAAAATTGTTGAAATTGGGGATTTTTCTTTTAAAAATAATAATTTAATGTTAAAAAATTTATGGGTGCTGGGGGAGCTACCCCCACAGCCGCCCCATTATGGAAGGCGTTGGCTATGGAGGCAACGCCTAGTGCTGCCCCCACAAGCAGCGACCCCCATAGGGAGAGGCTGCGTGGCAGCCCACCCAACAACAGGGTTTGACCCTGCATCCCCTGCCTAGGTGTATATATTGACTTTAAAATGTTTTTTTAATAATGTAATATATATTATATATATATATAATATATTATATATATAATATTATATATATATATAATATATATTATATATATATTTATTTGCATATTTAATTAGCAAATTATGGATTATGTTTAAATGATTAGATAAAAATATATTTAAACATAGGAAATGACAATTAATTTATATGATTAAATGTATTTTTATTTAAAAGATTAATATGTTGCCTTTTTTAATGCGCGCAAGTTATGATAAAAGAGTTTATTTGAAAAACTGATTTTTTTATTATTATGAAATTGAGAAAATTGAAGTTAAACTCTGAGTCTTAGTTTCCTTTTTTAAAAAATTTATAATGGAATTATAAATTATTCTGATTGATTACATGCAATATGTTATTGCTTTTCTTGGATTTAGGAAATCCTAAAGTTAGGTTATTAATTTGCCTAAATTTCTTTTTAGTTAGGTTATCTCTCATTCTCATTGTTGGGCAAGTTGAGTTATTTGTTTATGTAAGACTTCCAGATGTATTCTCTTGAGATGATGTTGTGTCTCATGTGATTTCTTATTGTTTAACTTGGGTAGTGCATGGGATTTGTTTCAGTTGGACATGGTTATGTGAACAAGTTGTGTCATATAATTATTGTTGTGTTGGTAATTGTAATTGGTTATGTGCACCTAGTTTACCCAATGTTAGTGGGATTTTTTCCTTAGGTTGTTAATAGGGGAGTGGCTTTTCATGGGGGCTGACACACAAAGTGGTGTCAGGGTAACTCATGAAGAGTTAGATTAATCAGTGATAATAAATATGTTAGGGGAAAAGGGTAGTTTTTAAACACTTAACTTATTTAAAGTGCCTTGCTCATGGACTCAAGGGCTAGTGAAGACTTGGAATGAGATGAGAAGTCCTAGAATGGCAAGATCGGTATCTTGTCTCTATGAGAGATTATCGATTTTGCATTGGATTGCATGTGGGGCTGGGTTTTGTAAGAGGTCACCAGGGTAACCCAAGATGGGGGTCGGAGCCTAGGAAGATTCGCCAGGGTAACCCATGCAACTTTGTGATGACACTCCTCCTATGACAACTGCCAATTAGTTTGTTGTACTGTGTAGAACTGGTCATTGTTATATGGAAGCATTGTAACCATTTTGTTAGTATTGTACTTGTATAGTTTTGTATTGTTTTTGCCTATGTCTAGAGGTTGTAGGTTTTTCCTAGGAAGCTCTTTTACTATCTCTTAGCACAGGGGGTGGGCCTTCGGGTACCACTTGGTTGGGTGGAATGTGCACCTTACACCGTTGGGTCCCCAGTTCTTGTTTGTGATGGTGGGTACTTCTTGATGGAGAGCTCGTGAGTACCAGTGAATTTGTACTTCTCTCATGTTCTTCTTGTATCTATTGGATACCTTGTAATTGTATTACTCCTCAATTGTATTCAAGGAAAATCTTTGTAATTTGTAATTGTAACACTTTTGTATAAACTATCTCATTTGGAAATGAGAGTTGTAATTGTAATATTAAATAAATGCAATGTGTGAATGGATCATTATTCTACTTTATAGCTTAAATGATGTATTTTAATGTTTTGGATGTATGATCTTTAATTCATGAGTAATAAATATAAGTTATGTTTAGTAACTTTGGTTATTAATGGGTATTGCAAGTAAGTGTTGTCACATACCTTAGAGAATGCATGAACCCCCGAGGAATTAGGTCTGGCCCCTAGGGTTTGCTCTATTTTTAGTACTTTGAGTTAACATTGATATAATGTATTTTCTTAGCTTGTGACTTGATTGTGCTTTCAGTTATGAATGTGTTGGTTGAACTATTTAATTATGTCTTGAGGATTTAATTTCTATGTCCCCATTTGAAAACCCTCGTAGGATTGTGTAAGCAATTTAGTTTTCTAGCTTAATATATTAATCTATAACTGGTCAAATGTTGTATACTTCCTTGTAGTGTCTTCTTGGGTAGCAAATTTTTGAGTTTTCTTAAGCATTCTTGAATGAAATTTGATAGTTGTGTTTTTTCCTAAATTGTACTTTTGAGTGTTAAATTTAGGGCATTACACTCTTCTAAGATCTGCTAAAATATGTCAGTAGGGATTTTGAAATATTTAATCTTCCTTCCATTGTGTGTGGATCTTCACAAAATTTGGTTGTTGCAACACGAAGAGTGCATGGTGATTTGTAAACTTGTTTAGTGTTTTAAATTTCTTTTTGATGTGCCACCTACTCAAAATGGTAATTCTAGAATAACAAATATATCAGATCTGTATGCTAAGTAAATAACACAGAGCTGGAATGAATCTTCAACCATTTTCAAACAAATTATATATGCCTCCATTTTTGCATGCACGTTTAAGCATGACTTTCCCATTTGTATTTCACTCCAACATCTCAAAGGTTACAACAATTGTAGTTTATGTGCAATTAGGAATCTAACTACCCTCATGGTATAAAGCGCATTTTGTGTAGTTAATAGAATCATATCATTTGATTTATTTATTGAAAAATAACTTTATATATTTATAACAAGTCTTTTGTATACATCTTGTAACTATTGCATTTCATTGACAAATACTTTCTTGAGACACTTTTCATGACGTCTCTATCCTATAGATTAATTACACTCTATACAATATGATTAAATTTTACCTTTAGAAATTGTGTATATTGAAAAGAATTAAGATTATTTTATTGTCAACTATTGGTTTGGATAAATTAGTGAGTTGTGTTGTAGAAAAATCTGCTCATACACATTTAGGATTCGTGTTAAACTAATTCTGGGTTTTATTACTTGATCTTTCCCCTTTCTGAAACATATTAAATTTTTAAATTTGGCCAAGGGATGATAGAGTTATGTCTGTTTTAGTTTATCCATGTTTTGTTGAAAATCAACATGTCATAGGAATCTAGTGAGTTTAGTTGCA
>VDFB02253792.1:0-48244 GCA_007258455.2 Sequoia sempervirens
TAGAGTCATTGGCAAGGAAAATATTCCAAGGAACAAGACCAAAGTGACCAAGGAAGACATCCAACATGCTGAGGTGGTGCCCCATCATCTTCCAACCAATCAAATTATTCCAATAATTCCAATAACTTTCTATTTTACTGTTGGTTCATATTTAGCAAAAAGGACAAGTGTCCTCGAATGTTATTTTCTCATTGGTCGAGGAGTAGTTAGTTGCAACAAACCCTAATTAGGGTTTTATTCTGTAATCTCGGCCGTTGATCCTAAATCAATCTTGGCCATTGAATTGTAATTGAGGAGCCTATAAATTGAGCTCACCCCTCATTTGTAAAACATGAGAATATGTTGCAAAACATGTTGAGATAAGTAATTGTTGTGTATGATTGCCAAAGTAATAAGTAATGCATGCATTGTTTTGATGGTGATTGCTTCTCTTATTTTGGAGTTGGCATGTTCTTATCCCTCATCATAGTTTAGATTTTATTTCATGTATGTTAGATGAATGCAAGATTTGATAAGTATTGATTTATGGTGAAACTTTTGCTCATACTTTCTTTGAATGAATGATTTTCATTCAATGCGTAAAGTTAGCCTGAGCTTACTTTGTGGATGCTTAACTTATGTCTGGAGAAATATTGTTCGATTTGATGGTAGTTATTCATGACGTGAAAATCATAAGCACACTCCCTTGAAGATTGCACCCACTTTGTGTAGTTTTTGTTGAGTGTGGCGAAGCAAAGAGTGGTTATTGGCTCCACCAAGTCAATACCGTCTCTTGAATTCTTAGGAAGTAGACTAGAAATTCTAAACCTTTATCTCATTTTTCTAGTTTTTTTGATTCAAGACCCAAGCAGTAGAGCCTCACTGTCTGGACCTTCATTGTGAATTGAACAAGCCTAACATAAGTCCCTTTGTGTTACCAGCATATCACAACGACCATTGAGCTTATCCGCACGTCAATACTTGACATAGGCAACCTTGGAATCGCCATATGATCTTCTCGCAATCTTAGCACACACGATGGTTTTTCAAGAGAGGATAGGGTGTCTTTGGGCATTTTATTTTGATGTTTGGTGTGTCATAAAACACGCATCAATAGGTTAGTCAATTGGTGAAATACTGATCAGTTTGGAATTTTTAGCTGAAAACAAACATCTATGTGTTTAATTCTAATAGTTTTGGTTTCTGTGATTGATGGAGTTCTGACTACTGTGTGATTTTTATCTGATTACTGTCGTTCATGCATTTAATTGTTATAGTTTTGTTTCTGCCAATTAATGGGTTTCGATTACATTGCATTTTTTGAGCTGAAAACTGTTTATTCATTTTTTATGGATGTTTGACATCTTTGACTTGGTGGAATTCCGATTACTTTTGGTCAAATTGCTCATATGATGGCATAATTGATATTGTTATATATTGATATACATATATGTTCCTGTTGATTGGCATACATTACAGCCCATCAGCATGTGTAAATGGGTGATAATCCATAAAGGATTAGGAAAACAAAACTTATCGGTGGAATCATTTTCAGTAGTTATAGTTCTCAGAAATGACCTGGAAAATGGAGCACAGCACAACCTCCAATTTCAAAACCATTGAATGTCTAGAAGTGGTGGTTTTGGCCCGACGTTAGTAGACAAAATGTGAAAGGAACTGTCTGCTGTTTCTCCTTTCAGTTCTACTTTTGGGACCTCCTGGCACATGAGAAGGACATCCCAACGCTAATTTATGGAGAAGTGTGAGTTGGATTGTATTAGGGGAGGTAGATTTGATTGTTGTAGATCATTGAGAAGTAGAATTCGAATTGTAAGTCATGCCATAGACTTAATACTGCATATGTAACCAAGTGGAGCAAGGGGCAGATTGTAATCCACTCCATTTTACAACTCGTATTTTTCAAGTTGCTAATTATTCAAGATGCATAATCTATGGTGGCAGTGGGGGGAAGCATTTGATGACATGACTGAGAATAAAGTAAAGATATCAAAGTTTTTCAATATGTAGTAAATAAAATAGTTCTATATTGAAATAAAGCAAAGACACAATTTAAAATAAAATAAAATAGTAATTAATACTTGATGCGACTCACAAAGCGAAGTCCTAAAATGCATCCTATAACCTCCATCTGCATGAGCTGCCCTCAACCATCATCCATGTTTTCCAATGGCTTGATCGTCCAGTCTACCCTTGAGGGCTAATATGAATTTGTTTAAAATATGTAGTAAATAAAATAATTTAAAGTAAAGTAAAGCAACACTCAAGTGAATCAAAAATTAGTTCTATATCTTTTTTATATAAATACTTATTTATGTGTCCATGTGTATGTGTAGTAGTTTAAATAGACATTAAAATTTAATATTCATGTACAAATATAAGATAGTACTTAAGATATGTAGTGAATAATTTGTTTTCATTTAATTTCTTGAAAGTTTTAGAAAAATAAAATTGTTTTAATAAAAAATAAAATAATTAATGTAGATAAAAAACAACTCCTTAAAAAATTTAAAATTTATATATCTATATGTATATATAGTGAATAAATAGTTTTGAAGTAACATAAATAACTCTTAAGTAAACAAAATAACCGTTGTTAAATAAAATAACTCTATTTTTTAATCTATCCATTAAAAATCATATTGATTTAAAAATTAAAACATCTAATTGTTAAGAATGTTAATATTATTGATATTATAACATCAAAGTGAAATTGTAATTAAATTAGCATGCATATCTTAAACACATCTATCTAATAGATACTAAAAGATATAGCCTTGAGGTGCTCATTTGTCTAATTATTTTTGGTTCATCTAATAGCCTTGTCGTGTTGGGTTGTATTTGGGTTCAATTTGGGTGGGGATGTGGTCAGTGTCTAAGAATTTGCTTGTGAGTTCATCTCAGATAAACTTGGGCGAACTTGTGATGAACTTTGACAGATTTCTTGCTACCATGATAAATTCAATGGGTTTTATTTTGATGGGATTTCTTTGTTCTATGTTTTATTTTGACGGGATCTAGTTTCCTTTTCCCTAGTTGAAATGATACTAACCAATACTGACAGGAAATCTGTAAAGATACTACCCAATTCTGACAGAATAACATAGAAATTTAACTACAACACCTAGAACTTTATTACTTTCCAACAGCAATAACATACCGATTACATATGCAAGTATGGGATCAACATGATAATTATTACTGGATTGTTTCGCATATAACAGGTAAACTGAAATATATATATTCCACCCAAAGTATGCCAATAAAACAGACACCAGTCCTTCGTCTCACAGGTATAGCTTGATGGGCTCCCGATAATCCAAATTTACACAGCAGAATAACACGTAAATCCGTCTGGGTTGGAGCTCCGCCTAAATTTTGGCGTCATTCTAAATGCCTTAATTCTTCAACCGATCTTGATCTCTCGGTTCCGTGTGGCCTCTTGTATGTCGGGCTTGAGTAAATAAGTTTCCCGCAATCGGTGTTGTCTCCGGATCCGTGAATGGATGTGAAGCTTGCCGTTGGTGTCAACTGGTATCGTCGTCTCCACCATAAACTGTTGGCGTGTAGCTTACAAACTGGGAGGACCGTCTGTAAATGTGCGAGCTTGCGTGAATCACTTGACAATGTGACACATTTATCAGACGCTGGCCAGAGCCAACGACTCTACCTGGACGGTGGATGCAACCCTCTATCGATGTAGATCTGCAATGATTTCACAGAATGAGAGTCGGACTAAATATGATGCGGATGTATTGAAGCTTAATCACGGCTTTCCCAGATTGAACTATGTCCGATCTGGGTGATCTGGTTGAGCGACTACGTCCTCAAGCTCCAAACAGGAAATGGTTCCAAACTCGTGATGCTCTAACAATAGGATGATACCTGCCTAAATACTAACATGCCGTTCTTCCAAATGAAGTCGGCCACAGGAAAAGAAATAATATTCAAAGTTTAAAACATAACTAAGCGCCACCCAGAAAATGGGTCAGCCACAACCTACTCAAATGTCTTATTAGAATCTATTAGTGTTGAAAAACACTATTGCACAAGTCAGCCCAGCCGATTAATTATTTGAGACATGACAGTCCCCTCACTTAGTTGGTTGGTTGTCCTCAAGCAACCTCAGATTAGGGTGCTAAAAGATCTCTATTCCTTCCCAGGTTGCGTCTTCGGCTGGTAGATTCTTCCACTTGACCAAGTACTCAAAGATAACCTTATTCCTAAGCCGTTTCTCCCTCATGTCCAACACTGTCTCGAGTTCAAGGATTAATTTTCCTTCATCATCGAGTGGTGGTAACTCCTTTGATGGTATGATCTGCTGGCCTAGAGCCTTCTTCAAACATGACACATGGAATACATTGTGGATCCTGCTACTCGGGGGCAACTCAAGTTCATACACCACTTCACCAATCTTCCTTGTCACCCACAATGGCCCATAGAATCTCGGTTTCAACTTTTCCGCTCCATTCCCTTTGAGAGTTGACTGCCGATATGGCTGCAATCTTAAGTACACCATGTCGTTGACCTTGAAAGTCCTCTCAATCTGTCGCTGGACTGCATATAGTTTTTGCTGATTTTGAGCTTGTTGGAGATTCTCTTTCAAGGAGTTCATGATATGCATGCTTTGCTGAACCGAATCCTTAGCACTAGGGACTTTACTATCTGAGAGTATCAAATTTATGAAGGAAGTGGCCTCATAACCATAGAGCGCCTTGAATGGTGACCTCCTGATGGACATATGGTATTGTGGTGTTGTAGCAAAATTCCCCTGGATGTAAGCACTTGACCCAAGCTGATTGCTGCCCTGTCACATAATTTCTGAAGTATCCCTCAATCCATTTATTCGCTATCTTCATTTGTCTATCTGTTTGGGGGTGATAGTTGGTGCTAGGTGTTAACTCTATGTGTGCTAAACGAAATATTTCTTGCCAGAACAAACTGATGAATCTGCTATCCCTGTCACTTACAATATTTTTTGGCAAACCATGTAGTCTAAATACTTCCTTAAAGAATAAATCTGCCACTTGTGGGGCCTTGAATTCTAAAGGGATGGCATAAAAATGGGCATACTTAGTGAGTCTATCCACTACAACATAAATGCAATCCTTACCTTGCGCCCTTGGCAGCCCCATGATGAAATCCATCAAAATACTTTCCCACTTTTGATTAGGAATGGGAAGGGGCTGCAGCAAACCAGCTGGTAACATATGCTCTGCTTTATTTTGCTAAGATGTTAAACATTCTCTCATGTGCTGTAATATGTCACTTTTTAATCCCTTCCATGCAAAACACTCCCTGACTTGCTTGTATGTTTTATAGAATCTAGGATGACCAGCAAGAGGAGTATCATGACAAGCTTTGATTATCTTGCTCTTGACCTTAGAGTGAGGCACAAGATAGATTCGATCTTTGTAGAGAATGAGCTCCTCAACCACCTTGTATATGTCATCAATTACCTTACCTTCCAACACATCATTAGCAAACAAATCCTTAGCATATTCAATGATGATATCCATCCTCCAATTAGCTGATATATCAGTCAGAGCACACAGATAAGTTTTCCTAGAAAGAGTATCAGCCACCACATTATTTTTGCCCTTCACATACTCAATGTCAAAATCATAAGCCTGAAGTTTGCTTACCCATTTCTGTTGCCTATCGTTCAAGTCCCGCTGATTGAGGAAATGCTTCAAGCTGTTATGATCTGTCTTCACCACAAATTTTCTGCAGACCAAATATTGTTTGAATTTAGCAAGAGCATGCATAATAGCTAACATCTCCTTGTCGTAAATAGAGAAAGCCCTTTCAGGTTGGGTGAGCTTTCTACTCTCATAAGCGATAGGGTGTTGGTTTTGCATTAGGACAGCTCCAATGCCTTCGCTTGAAGCATCACACTCAAGCACAAAAGGGGATGAAAAATCAGGAATAGCCAGAACAGGACACAAACTCATTACCTCTTTAAGTTTTTCAAATGCCTGTTGAGTTGTGGGACTCCATGTGAAAGCTCCTTTCCTTGTCAAGTTGGTCAATGGTGCTGCTAGTTGAGAGAACCCTTTCACAAACCTTCTGTAGTAGCTACATAAACCTACAAATCCTCTTAACTGGTTAAATTCTTGGGAGTAGCCCACTCTTGTATTGCCTTGATCTTCTCTTCATCCACACTAATTCCTTGGGCGCTGATCTTGTGGCCCAAATATAAGATCTCCGTTAACCCAAATTCGCAATTCGACATCTTGGCATAAAATGAATTCTTCTCAAGAATGTTGAGTACTTCCTCTATGTGCTTCAGATGTTCTTCCCAAGTTTTACTATAGATCAAGATGTCATCAAAGAAAACCAACACAAATTTCCTTAATTGAAGAATAAATACCTAATTCATGCATGATTGAAAAGTAACGGGAGCATTGGTTAATCTGAATGGTATCACCAGGAATTCATAATGCCTGTAGTGGCACTGAAAGCTGTCTTTTGGACATCCTTCTCTCTAACTCTAATCTGATGGTAGCCGGATCGCAAATCAATCTTGGAAAAGTAAACCGCTCCATGCAGTTCATCAATTAATTTATACATCATGGGGATAGGGTAGCGATTCTTAATTGTCTTTTTGTTGAGGGCTCGATAATCGATACAGATCTTGAGCATCCCATCCTTTTTTACCAACATCACTGATGAAGCAAAGGGGCTTGAGCTCGGGCATATGAACCCCATATCCAATAATTCTCTGATTGCCCTCTCAATTTTTCTTTGTATATGCGAGGATGACGATAAGGAGTGGTGATCACTGGTTTGGCTCCTTATTCCAATTCTATCACATGTTGAAACCCTTGTGGCAACCCCGCTGGTATCTCTTTGAAAACCTTACACTTCTTATCCAGGATAGCTTGAATGTCACTTGGGAACACCCTTTCCACCTTATGCACACTTGTATCTGTAATGAAACACTCCGTGGCCCATGCCACTTGATCCTTGCAGAAGGACTGCTCTATTCTTTTAGCCGAAACTACCATAGGCCCATTTTTAGAAAGACCCTTGAGCACAACCTCCTTACCCTCATGCTTGAACTTCAACTCCATGGTTTGGTAGTTGGTGGTGTATTCTCCTAGTGAATGAAGCCACTGCACTCTGAGAACCATGTCTGTGTCATCCACATCAACAACGTAAAAATCCTCCATCTTGTGGCCACCTAATATTAATTCCATTTGCTGAATTTGTTTGGTGTAAGGAAGGACATTACCTTTGGCTGCCAAAACATTGAACCCTTCAAAATCCTCTATTGCCAAGTGTAGCTTAGTCACCATCCTTTTATTGATGAAATTGTGCGTGGCCCCACTATCAATCAACACAGTCACTTTCTGCCCTCTGAGGATTCACCTCACACATAACAACTGGTATCAGGGTGTTCCAGAGAGTGTTGCCAAGGTGCTTCCTGCTGGTTTCTTTTCTATGACGAGTTCTGGTTGCTCCTCCAAAGTGTCTCCTCCACTAATCTCATAGTCATCATCAACTTCCTCATCTGATACCACCTCGATGTAATAAACTTGTCCCCTTCCTTGGCACCTGTGTTGTTCATTCCACTTTTCATTGTAGTAATAGCACAAGCCCTTTTTGTGCAATTCATTCCTTGACATACCTTGTGGACCTGCCGGGGGAATCTTAGGTGGTGGATTTGGCTTAAAGAAAGGCTTCTTGGGCTGTCCTATTGGTGCATTTTTGTTGACTGCCTTCCCCTTCTTGGTGGAGTCTTCAAGACTCCAGGCTTTTCGGATGGCGTCCTCCAACATTGTTGGCTCCAAGGCCCTTACCGACCCACATAAAGAGTTAGATAGACCCTCAATGAAGAAGAATGTGAGCCTCTTGTCAAATACATTAGACACCATTACTGCTAGTCTCTAAAACATAGTTATCCATGGTGCTGGTTTGCTTTAATTTGGTTAACTCTTGGAAATATGCTTCTGGATCCTTTCTGTCGAACCTGTCCACCAACTTCTGTCAGAAATCTGTATATGTATTTACTTGCCCAAATCCTTGTGTCACAATACCATGGTGCCACCATTCATGTGCTAGATCCTCCAAGTGCAAAATAATGAATTTGATTGCTTCTTCTTCAGTCATGGGGCTGAGTGAAAAATACGTGTCCAGTTTTTGTATCCACGATTGTGCAGTCATTTTTCCCAAGCCATCGAAAGTTGGTAGGGAAATTTTGCTGATCTTGTGCTAAAGGTCCCTATTCTCTCGATGTTTCCTATCGTCACTCTATCTTGCACTATAGAATTGATTGAAAGATATCGCAGCTTGAGAGTTCTCATCCAACTCCAAGTACTCACATACAATACTTGCATAACTATGTTGTTCTTCTCCTTCTTGTCGGTCCTCTGTGTTAGGCAAAAATTTGGGCTGAGAATGCTTAAGAGTGTGTCCACCGGTCACTCTGCTTTGTTCTCCCGAGCATTCTGAATTGCTTCCTTCGTCATGGTTGAGGCTTGATTTGATGTTGTTAACTACAGCTGTAAGTGATTGTATGGCTTGGAATAAGGCTTGATTTGTTTGATCTTGCTGCTTCATGAAACTATCCAGCTTGTTGTTTTGATCCTGATCCCTCATTTTCTCCTTACCTCTGCCTCCTATTCCCTAAGCAGCTTCAAACTTTTTCTTTTCCCTTTCCAAGGCCCTAATATCCCTTTGGCTCAGTTGCATAAGCTCACAACCATAGGTTGGTAGGCCTTAAGGATCTGATACCACTGAAATGATACTAACCAATACTGACAGGAAATTTGTAAAGATACTACCCAATTCTGACAGAATAACATAGAAATTTAACTACAACACCCAAAACTTTATTACTCTCCAACAATAATAACATACCGATTACATATGCAAGTATGGATCAACATGATAATTATTACTGGATTGTTTTGCATATAACAGGTAAACTGAAATATATATATTCCACCCAAAGTATGCCAATAAAATAGACACCGGTCCTTCGTCTCACAGGAATAGCTTGATGGGCTCTCGATAATCCAAATTTACACAATAGAATAACATGCAAATCCATTTGGGTTGGAGCTCCGCCTAAATTTTGGCGTCACTCTAAATGCCTTAATTCTTCAGCCGATCTTGATCTCCTGGTTCCGTGTGGCCTCTTGTATGTCGGGCTTGAGTAAATAAGTTTCATGTAATCAGTGTTGTCTCCGGATCCATGAATGAATGTGAAGCTTGCCATTGGTGTCAACTGGTATTGTCGTCTCCACCATAAACTGTTGGCGTGTAGCTCCCAAACTGGGAGGACTGTCTGTAAATGTGCGAGCCTGCGTGAATCACTTGACGATGTGATGCATTCATCAGATGCCGGCTAGAGCCAACCGCTTTGCCTGGACGGTGGATGCAACCCTCTATCGATGTAGACCTGCAATGATTTCACAAAATGAGAGTCAGACTAAATATTGTGCGGATGTATTGAAGCTTAATCATAGGTTTCCCAGATTGAACTACGTCCGACTTGGGTGATCTGGTTGAGCGACTACGTCCTCAAGCTTCAGACAGGAAATGGTTCCAAACTCATGATGCTCTAACAATAGGATGATACCTGCCTAAATACTAACATGTCGTTCTTCCAAATGAAGTCGGCCACAAGAAAGAAATAATATTCAAACTTTAAAAGATAAGTAAGAGCCACCCAGAAAATGGGCCGGCCACAACCTTCTCAAATGTCTTATTAGAATATATTAGTGTTGAAAAACACTATTGCACAAGTCGGCCCAGCCGACTAATTATTTGGGACATGACATTAGTTTTTAGATACTTACTCTTGTGCCCTATTTGCCCTTGGCCTCCCAAGCTCTTTGGCACATGGATGACAACTAAGTTTTGTTGTATGGTTGTTCAAGCTAGTACTTGTTTCGGCATCATATTATTTAGTTCAAAATTTCTAATAGGTGGAGTTTTGAGTGTAAGATTCCCTAGTTTTTAGATACTTACTCTTGTGCCCTATTTTCCCTTGGCCTCCCAAGCTCTTTGGCACATGGGTGACAACTAAGTTTTGTTAAATGGTTGTTCAAGCTAGTACTTGTTTCAACGTCATATTATTTAGTTCGAAATTTATAAGAGGTGGAGTTTTGAGTGTAAGAGGCACACAACATACTCAAGCAACTAGGATCATGTGCAAAACAAAAAACAACTTTCTACAAGAAAGTAGCAAGAAATGAATGGTAGATTATATAATGAATACAAGATACATAATGTACAAGAGGAATCTTGCTTACATAGGCAACACGAGAGATAGACAACATAGGATTATGAAATGTTTCACAATCATTTGACATGAGAGACACAAAGTAAATGACCTAAATGTGCCCTAAGTAAACTTAGTTAAGTATGAATAGGACCTGGATGGGAACCAATTAGGTAATATGCTTCGTTCACACCAAGACCCAAGGCGAGAGGAGGCTAAAGTAGATGTGAGTTGAAGCTAAGGCTCATCTCTAGCTAAAGTGATCATGAATAGAATCACTAGATGATATTAACATCTGTTCAAGACTAATAAGACAAGCAAATGTCGTGAAGTTAAAAGACAATTTCTTTGTTTTGAGCTTTCAATGAATGATGCGCTTTTGTATTTTGATACATAATGTTAATATATTTATTTAATATGTAATATTTAGAAGACTTGCTTGCATGTTAATATGAATGCAATGTAGTGTTAATATATCAATACAAGAATGAATATTGGGTGTAATGAATATATTAACATATTAAAATATGTTAATATATTGGGTTTCAGGGTCCCTTTAAAACCTATTTGTTCCTTAATAAAAAACATATTAAAATATTAATATTGAAAATAGTTTGATTTTATATTTTTAATATGAAAATTAATTTTGAAAATTAATAATATTATGTTTTTTTCGATACGTAAGGTTATGATTTTGTATTAAATTTAAGAAAATATATAGTACGTCTACGTAGTAGGAGAGACCACCAATCTACCATGAAAACTGAACCTACTAGCTCGGGAGCTTCCTACGACCGGCACAAAAAATGCAGTCCCACTATATAATTTCAAAAAACCAGTACCGATTATACTTTTTTTAAACAAAAAATTAATACACTGAGGTGGAGCCTCACAGGAAAACATTTAATTCTGCAAACAAGGTGAAATCTTCCTCCCAATCCATACCCTCCTCTGTCACCAACCCCAGTTTTCTTTTCAGAAATTCGACTGGCATGGCTGAGACCATTTTCTGTCTCATGAGCTCTGGCCCTTTTAAGTCTAGAAGGAAGGGATATACCTTTACTATCTCTTCTGTCTCCCAAAGGAGTTCTAGGTCTGAGGGGTGCAGGATTCCTTTACCCATGAAGGCCGCTTTCAATGTCTTCTCTAACCCTCCTAACAGGTCGCCTTGAAAAAGATACTCCATTATTTCCTTTGCTTCTGCCTTCGACACTTCCAAGTCCAGAATGAAGGCCAAGAACGGAGAATAAATATGTGCGTTGTCCCTCGCGAATTCCCTTCTCTCCAAGTGGCCCTTCCCTAATATCATTTTGACCACTACCATGATTAAGGGATCATCCTCAAGCAGGATTCTCTTTAGCCTTTGATCAGTGATTTCCCTGAATGCAATTTGTCTCTCTGTCGCCTCCAAAGAGATAGGAGTGTCGACACCGAAGCTTTCCAGCCCCTCCGCTGAGATAGAGATGATAAATTTCAACTTTCCCATCTTCACCATTTCCAGCCCTCCAGTCGAAAGTTCCCTGCACAAAGACAACCAACACAACAAGTTTCAAGAACCATACAATGAAAATGCCATTTCCCATCCGCATTTGAAAAGCCCGTATACAGCAAGGCCGAGCGAGCGAACACGAGCCTGAAATGATGTTTAAACGAGGCAATCTGTCCTTGCAATAACATTTTGTCCTACCACCCTTGGCCTTGATTCAACTATCACCTCATGAGGATCGACTTCTGCTATCCGACCGATTTGCATAAACTTCCTTGATGACCGTACTCCACGTGTCGTTCTGTTTGTTCTTAGCTTAATGTGTCATTAAGACATCCAGCGCCTCCGAGATCTCCTAATTTTGGTGGACTGCCATCTTTTGGAAGCTTGCCATCCTCATTCCTCTGACAACTTGTATTGGCATGTGAGGTGATGTGGCCTTGCCACTGCGCTGCCAGCTTACACTCCCTAGCCGATGCCCCATTCCCTCTCCTCTTTTCCGCTAATGATTTGCCTCTGCTTTTCCATCGATCTCGTGAATGAGAGAGGGAGCATGATGAGAGGGAGGGGGCCCACCCTACCACCCACAAAAATTAATAATATTATTAATATTAACTTTATTTAAAGTTTAAGAAGATTTGGATGGGATTGGCAAGAAAAGCCCATCTCCAACTATCCCTCAAAAATTGTGTAGAGATCCAAAATTCCATAAAGACATAGGTCTTTGAACAACAAAGCTTGTACAAAAACCATGCTAGACATTTCAAGGTAACGAAGTAAGCCAAAGAGAGTAACATAATCTCTATATATAGAGGTGCTAAAAGTAGTGACAATCCACAAGTTGGAATTGTAACCAAGGCAAGGATAGCTCATCAGGTCTAGTCATTATGAATGATATGAGTAAATTGAGAGGCATTCTTAGGGACTCTTTCACAAAGTCCAAAACTTTTTGCTAGGTTTGAGATCAAATTTTGATGACCTTGGAAGATTTGACAATTCTATTCTAACCATATTTGCAAACACAGTGATATTAATTTCATCCACAGTCCAATTAGGGCTTTAGGAATTAGGGCTAAAGAGGTGGTATTGAGAGTGTGTTCCCTTACAAACACAATAATTTTTTTATAAATAAGATAACTTACAATTTATGTGCAATAAGTATATCAGCTTAACAAATTTTGGAAACAACATTTTATTAGGAAATTCTTACTCCTTACAAAATGGAGACTACAACTTGAACAATTCCTTGCTAGAGTTCTATGTTGGAAACTTCTTGTGTTGCTGCTTGTCTATGCTCTTTTTGGGATGCTCAAGGGTTCTCATCCTTGTGTCTCAAGCAATCCTAAGGGTTTCTTCCTTTGGATTGAGTGCACACAAATGCTCAAAATGAGATTTCAGAAAGTGAAAGTTTGATTTTTTTGCTGCCTCCATTTGTTTTATAACCTCTTTTCTACTAGGGTGGTGGCTTTTGGCCCTAAGGTGGTGGCTTCTAGGACAGCCACATGTTGGTCCAATATTTTAATATCAGGTATGATAGGTTGGTAGCCATCTTATGGCCCAATATTTAAGTATTATATCAAATATGATAGGCTGTCATCTTTTTTTTTGCTTTTATTATTATTATTTTGGCTACCTATAATATTTACAATATTTTAATATTTATTTTCCAACTCATTGGGAAGGGAAACATGATAGAGAGCTTTAAGCATCCTCTTGTTAGAGTAAGATTCTTGAACAACCTATAACAAATCCATCTTAAGTGTATCCTAGAATTCTTGAAAAAGTTTTACAGGAAAACCATCAAGCGGATGGACTTTCCCTTTCTTAATATGGAACACCACATGTTCAAGCTCCTCCAAAGAAATAGGATGTTTAAGCATGTTATTCATGCCACCAAAAACAAGAGAAGGAATGCACTCCAAAATAGCCCACTCTTCCTTGGAATCCTAAGAGCCACACGCTCTTGGAAGAGGGAAGAGAAGTGACAAGTAACTTCCACACTAATATCCTGGAAAGAAGAAGGAGCATTTCCTTGAGAATTGATGAGAGAGGCAAGGAAATTCCTATTTTTTATGTTTTTATTGGGTTATGGATAAAGGAGATGTTTTTGCTCCTTGCGACCAATCTATTCTCAATTTATGTTTTTAGAGAATTTCCTCCCTTAAGGACCATTCATTCAACTCTTTGGGGAGGGAGGATGCTTGAGGAAAGCTAATCCCTAGTCATTCCCTCAATCTAAAAAGTTAAATTGTCCAACTTATCTTGGACTAGTTTATTACTTCCAAGAATGTTACCAAAATGGAATCTATTCCATTGCTTTCGTTTAAATTTCACAATGGCAGCCCATGAGAATAAGTGCATAGCTGTATCAAAGGATGGTTTTTCGTTCCAGTGACCAATCTACAATGCAAGCATAGATCAATTGATCTTTGAGTCACTTCAATTGGAACTTGAATGGTGGCTTTTTTACAAGGAAAAGGGAGGAGGTTGATAACTCAATAGGCTAGTGATTTGAACCCTTCCAATGAAGAATATTTCAAGAGGACACCTAAGAATTACCAATCCAATAATCAAAGACCAAGAATCTATCAAGACACTTTGAAATAGAATCTTGCCCACATCTATTATTCCAAGTAAAGAGACTAGATCTAAGTTTAAAATCAATCAAATTGAGGGACTCCAAACTTTCCCGTGAAAGAGAAGAACCATTTTATTGCCCTAACTTTTCCTCCAAATAGAGGATTGCATTAAACCCTCTTGCCATAGTCCAGTAAAAGAAGGAAAACGAGATCGTACAAATTTGATTTGAGATCAAAGGAAATTCTTACCTTGAAAGTCTATAGGCACATATACATTGGTGAGGAGAATGGAACTACTAGTTTCAAAACATGATCCAAGCAAAGAAAGAGAATGTCTATTTGGAAGCCAAAGGGAAGGCATAAATTGACAAGGATCCCACAAACATGGCAACCCATCATTAAAACCTTAGAGGCACTAATGCACACCCATTGATAACCCTTTATAACTTTTTCCAAAGTTTCAAAGAAAGGACAACCATATCTTCAACAAAGAGTTTCATTTTCTGAAGAAATGTAATATTAGGCTTATGCTTGCAAATTAAATCACAAACAACTTTTTCATATAAACCCCTAGTATTCCATGAAATAACATTCATTTCTATTGATTCTTTCCATCATTCTCATCTTTCCACCTTAGAATATTTGTTTAAGACACTCTTTTTAAGATTCTTATGTTGTAGGCCTAATGGGAGACTAATTTTCCTTCTTGAAGTCATCAGTTGAGTTGTGGATTGAAGGTCTCTCAAGCATAACTAGCCTAGGGGTCTCCTTGAGAGGATCAACTAAAGTCAAAGGAAATGTGACAGTCAAATGAGTGTCCATTTTCTCAACCTAATGAAAGACAACACATTCCACAGAATGGTGAGGAGAATCAATTGCACTTCTATTTAAGGAACCTTGCAAATTAGAGATCTTTCATTTCCATCTTGTGGATACAGACAACATTATCAACTTGATCCACTCCTTGGACCTCAGGAGGTTTAGACGTGATAGGCTTTGGTTCTTCAAAGCTTTACAAGGCTTCAAATCTATTGCTAACTTTTCTCTTGTAGCATTTCCTCATGGACTATTCAAAGCTCTTCCTCTATTATGGTTCTTCACCTAACTAAAACCCTTCATATCAATTCCATCTACATGAGCTGGGGCTTTACCTTTTGCTGAAGCTTTCATTGTAGGCCTTTTTTGGCTGTGATGAAGTAGGGATTGAAACCTATTGTGGGTAGTCTCATTGTAGATGGCCAAACACATGACGAGCATAACTCTGAAACGGTAAAGCCTAGTGCTGGAGTAGTACTAGGATGGGTGACCTTCCAGGAATGCCTAGTGCTTTACCTCTGTGAGCATCACCTAGATGCAATGAGTGCTAAGTGGACCATTCATTTTCATGAGAGATGGGTTCGTGTGAACCACTACTCATGAAACATGGATCAATGAGTTTGACTTGTAAAACTACACGGTTGAATCCTGATAGCAATATTACAATTTGACATGCTGTGGAAAAATACCTCCTACTTATCGATTTCATACTGATGCCAGCAGACAGAATGTGTAGCAATCAGTCTGTCATTTCTCCTTCCAGTTCCACTTTTGGGACCTCCTAGCACACGTGCATGAGGAGGACACCTGAACATTTATTTATGGACAAGAGGGAGTTGGATTGTATCAAGGAAGGTAGATTTGAGTGTTGTAGAACATTGAGAGGTAGAATTCAAATTGTAATTCATGCCATAGACTTAAAAGTGTGTATGCACTATGCAATCAAGTAGAGCAAGGGACAGATTGTATTCCACAGCATTTATAACTCATTGTATTTCTCTAACTGCTAATAATAAGTTGGTAGTGGTGCAATTTCCACTCCCAAGTTGGTTTTTTCCCTTTGGGTTTGGGGGTTTTCTAGAATAAAATCTGTGCAATCACTTTTCTGTCATAGCATTCTTTCCTTCTTGACTGTCATTTATTTTGAATAAGCAGCATAGTTTAAACTAGTGTTAATTCTTAATTGCTACATGCATATTTTGATGCACAGTAGTGTTACATTATGGCATTGACATGGCATACTGAAAGTGTAAATGGATTTCAATTACATGGGAAAATGGGAAAAACCATCAATTTTATCATAACCCCTAAAAACAGCAGTTTTTATGAAAAAATGTGAAAACAATTCCAATCTATTCTGGTTTGACCTGGAATGGCCCTGGCATTGTGTGCTGATTAAATATGATTAATCACGTTCCTGTTTTTTGCTTCTATTTTTTGAGGAGATTAAAGAACAATGGATATTGCTTTAGATTTTTTATAATAGACTACCTTAGTTTAGTCTGTTAATTAACAAAGAGGTTGGATATGGTGCTGGATTCTGTCAATTTACGATATTAAAGTGAAATGAACAGAGATCTAGCATTCCCTGATCATCACAACATTTCCTTCTATAAAAAATAATAGGCCAGATGAGGACCTACTAGAAAAAGAATTTGGAGAAAAATGCATTGCAGTTAAGAAAAGGAGACAAAGCTTAGTGGTGAAATCTCCAGTCTTGAACTTTTCTCTATACACAGTATGGACTACAAATTCTGTTTTCCTCACAAATAAATCTGTTTGTGATCCTTGCATGCAAATGGCCACCCAGATCAGTCTTGACTCAATATTTTTCAGAATTCAAAGCTATATTAGACATGATTTGGGAGGTTTCTAAACCCAAGTTCTGATTTGAATGCTGCAAAAACTATAATGTGCTATTTGGACCTAAAATTTGGAATTTTGACATCAGCACTAAACTTTTATGAGTTTTTGAGTACTTGTCTCAAGTGCAACTTTTTTTGCATTGAGATGATTTATAATTGCAATATAAATGTCAATTTTTTATTATTTTATAAGGGAGATTCAGGCTTTGTGGTGAAAGGTTAACTTACAAGCGGTTATCCTCTTCTACTCTTCAATTGTCTCCTGGCTTTTTACTTTGTTAACTGTCTTCAATTTTGTGTGTTCTGGTTTGTCCTCCATTTAATATATCATTTATGAGTTATGATACTATTATAACCTGTTATATGTGAATGTTGACAAAAGGCTTTTATTTCTCAAAATGTGTTGCTACACTGCTGGAGTTGAAACTGTCTAGTTAATTAAACAACCAAGGTGATAAATTTTTCTTTTGGTGCTTGGTTTCTGAGCTGATTACTTGATAGTTAGTACGGATGCGTAAATTTAAAACAAAAACCAATTGAAAGCACTTCTTGAAGCTTTTTGTAGAATGCCAGACCTATTAACACTTTTTTTTTGTGCAGTGATGTGTCTACCTGTTAAAGCTTATTACTTGAGGTTGACCTTCATGATTATGATGCAGGCGTCTTCATTATCAATTTGGGTAAAACTTGGGAAAAGCTACAGCTTGCTGCAAGAATTATTGTAGCAATTGAGAACCCTCAGGATATAATTGTGCAGTCTGCCAGGCCATATGGACAGAGAGCAATTCTGAAATTTGCCCAATATACTGGAGCACAGGCAATTGCTGGCAGGCACACACCTGGAACATTTACAAATCAGCTTCAGACATCATTTAATGAGCCACGTCTTTTGATTCTTACTGATCCGAGAACTGATCATCAGGTGAACTTTGAGATATTGGCAATACAAATTCTTCATGAATAATGCAATGTAGTCAAATTATATTAAGCTTCTCTGCATCTTTAATCATTTTAAAGTTTTTGCCCCTTATTTCTTACAGTTTTCATGTTGATGCCTTGTAGCCTATAAGATAAGCAACACTTGGTAATATTCCCACAATTGCCTTCTGTGACACCGACTCTCCAATGAAACATGTTGACATTGGCATTCCTGCCAATAACAAGGGAAAACACAGCATTGGTTGTCTATTTTGGATGTTGGCAAGGATGGTTTTGCAAATGCGAGGGACAATTCTCCCTGGCCATCCTTGGGATGTCATGGTAAGCTCAATTAATAATGGTTGTCCATGGAAATGTGTTTCTTTGGGTTTCAAACCATTGTACATGCCTTTTCATCTTTTGGTTAAATACACTTCATTTTTTATCTTCTGGTCAAATACACTACAGCTTTTATTTCTCAAGTACACTCAGACCATTTCTCCTTATCACCTAGAATCCTTCAAAAATTATAATCATATAGTTGTTCTTTTCTTTTCCAATAGCGTAAATTTTGCTGTTTCAATAAGCATTAGCTAACTCAAAAGTCATTTCTTCATTCTCCTTAGTGACCAGGATCCTTCAAAAATTATTTCTCATTTTTGAATGGCTTTAGTCTATTTGTAATTTTGATGTTTCAATAAGCATTATGATGCAAGCAGTTGCACTGCCACCGCTTCGCAAAGTGCAACTGATCTGCGAATGGATGAGTCAAGTTAGCATAATAAACTAAGTTACATAATTTCTCACTCTTAATATGACTCATTTAAGCTATTATTGCAATGGTTAAGATGATATTTGCTCTGCTACTGCAGGTTGACTTGTTCTTTTATAGGGAGCCAGAGGAAGCCAAGGAACGTGAAGAAGAGGAGGTTGCTCAGACAGACTATACTCCTGGTTTTGCTCTTGGTGCAGATCAATGGGGTGCAGATGCTGGTGATGCCCAGTGGGGGGAGGCTACTATTGCTGCAGTTCCTGCTGCAATACCTGCAGTTCCTGCTGATTGGATGCCTGCTGCTGGTTAGTCTCTGTTTTACTAACAGAAGTAAAAAACCATCTATTAAATATTTCTACAAGTCTGATGATCAAATTTGTCATGATTTAGTTAAGCAAATAATGCAGTACCACCTGATTGGAATTTTGTTTACCTGTTATGATGCTCTTAGAATGTTGGTGTGTTTAATTGTTCCATGGTTCTCTGATCTGTTTCAGAACCTGTCGATGCTGCTCCATGGGATGTGGCAGCCCCTCCAGTTATAGCCGCAGCTGTAGGGTGGGATGCAGCTCCGGTGCCAACACTTTCTGGATTGGCTGCACCAAGTTGGGAGGCTCCAATTGACCCCACAAGTTGGCCTCCTGGATCCCAATGATTTCAGTTTGGCTCTTTTCAATTCCACTTTTCTGAGGAAGGTAAAAACATTGATATTATAATGGTGTTTTTAACAATGCCGAATAGCTGCAACATTAGTGTATTGAGGCATATCTTATGATTTTTGGTGGAGATCTGTAGTCGTTCCTTGTAGGTTTTGACTGTATTTTAAAAGCAATATTGCAGATACAGATAAAGGAAGCATCTGGTTGAAATACATTTTTTGGTAGTACTTTTAAGTTTACAACTTCAAAGTTTATACCATTTTTGTTGCAAATTGAGTTTTTACTTGTGTAACTACTTTCTTGCCCATCACAGCTTTGCTTTTTCTAGCCTTTGGTATAGATAATTGTAACTTGAACACTAGGTTAGTTTGTATGAACTGAGGCAATTATGAAAGAAAAACAAGCATTTCACTCTTTTTGCTAGCTAAACTCTCATTAGATTTCTTCAACATCATTGGGTTTTAACTTATTTTTTCTTTTGGTTCCATAGGCTTGTACAGATGAAATGCACCATTATAGGTTGTTTTTCATGGTATCTTTTCTAAGAACCAAGTTGTCAATGACATTCTTCATCGACTTAAAATGTGAAGGCACAGACTAAGTGATAAACAATAAATCATATTTTTGTTGAAAGTTTTGGTAGTTCCACTGTTAACCAAAGTAAAGATTTCTGTGAAAAATACGCTTGTGAAAAATACGCTTGAACTATCAATATCAGTCTACAGAAGACCACTTTTATTAAGGTCACCAAGTATGAAAATCTTGTTTCAAATCATATTTTATTGTCTGTTCCACACGGTTTACTTGACTGCATCATACAGTAGCAATCTGTTTCTGTGGCACATGGGAAAGTTCCTTCCCATGTGGTCTGTAATGCTGTGTAATGAAGTTCTCATTTATATTTAATAGAAGTAATCCAACTAGTTGATGCAAAATCCTAACCGTTTGAAACAAGCCACCTGCTATAATGGAAAAAAGGATGTGGAGAAAACCATTGTAAGAGTTCGCTCGGTATTGTCCATAAAGATTTCTATACAGTCTAGATAACCTTGGTAAACATGCAATGTCTACATTGGGCTACATAGATTTCCAAAAATGGAAATCTAAATGCATGTTCATCCCTCGTTTGTTTTTATGGAACTCTGAGGTTTCTACATCTGATGGAGTTCTGTTGAGAAATGTTTTTTTAAAAGGTTGATTATTTTGTTCAAATTCAAGAATACCATACTTTATGTAATATTTTATTATTATTCTTTTATTTGAAGGATGTGATTGGATCATTAACATGTTTTACTTAGTACAAACGCAGTCATTTTGATTTGTATTTGCCCATTGATGTTTCATATAGACATAGCTTAGACATGGGAAGATCATCGTTATGTCTGCCCATTGATTCCTACATTCTAAACAGGAATTTGAATTTGTGTTAAACTAAGATCATCGTTATGTCTGCCCATTGATTCCTACATTCTAAACAGGAATTTGAATTTGTGTTAAACTAGCTCAAGCTGCTTCCAAGGGCAACAGGATGGTGGAAAATATAGAATTCCATAAGTTGGGAAGAATATCATGGTTTTCCTCTCCTTGTTTCCAACTTCTTTAGCTTAAGACTTTATCATCACACATCCCTCGAGGGGCCATGTTATTTTGGTTGTAAATCTTTAATATCTTTTACTAAGTTGGTTACAAAAGTAATATGCTTCTGCACTTTGCGCTTTAACTTTTCCCATTATAATGCCTGCGGTTGGCCATTTGCTAGGATTTGTCAAGACGGGTGTGCATCTCTTTTCATGCTAAATTGACAATGACTGAGCTTATTGTAAGTTTTCAGCTGCGTCGACAGAACTTGAATTCATATTATGTAACCTTAAACGTGCAGCTGAGTTTGAGTTACGATTATCGTTTACTTGGAGCTAAATAAAAGATCTTTATCAACTAATATAAATTCTCTTCATATATAAATACCAACTAGTGCGTGTTTACCAAACTGCATGCTAATTACTTCTTTGGTGCTTTTGTTACCTTGACTCCTCCACTGTTTTGAATACAATTTTCTATTAACCAGAGCTTCATGTCCTTTGTTAGCTTAAAAAAAATTCTATGGAAAATATAAAGCAACATATTTGCCTTGCAAAGGGTACAAGCATGTTCTCCATTGCCTCCACTGTGCTCATGGGTGTCAAACCTAACTGAGTTCATCCAAAGTGGTTCTCTATTGAGGAAGAGTAAGGGTGCAACAAATGGAAAACCGAAAAGCCAAGCACACTAATGATTACATGTCCCTAAAATTTTGGTGTTTTAATAACTGTATATGTGTTATGTCCATAGTGGCCTGTGTAACTATAATTTAGTTTATTTTTTAAAGAGTAAAGAAGAAAAACAATTGAGTCCAAGACTTGGTTTTGATAAGCAAAATAAACCTTTAAAATCAACGTAATACATAATCGGTAAAATTAAGAAATTGACATAATACAGATCAATCTCTAATAGCCATTTGGAGCTTCAAATCCTATTGACCGACCTTTGCTGGGAATGGAGTGGGATCTTGATTGATGAACCAGCGTACCTAATGTTGATTTTTGTAGCTAGAAAAGTGGGATATGGATTTGCTTTAAAGCAACTCAAGATAAGATTTGCTTTAAATCAATTTGAGTTGGATTTTTAGCAACAGCAGGATTTTTTATTTTTTAAATAGAATGTTTCTGAGTTTGTGAGGATAAGATAAATCCAAGAGTGGAATTTTATTCTTTAATAGAATGTTTCCGAGTTTGTGAGGATAAGATAAATCCTAGAGTGATTTTATGTGTAAATAAAGCCAAAGAAAGCAAGGAAATATTCTTTCCTTGCACGCTAAGTAAAGCAGTTAGGCTCTATAAATACAAGATTGCTGTAGCAAACTCATATTGTATTTTCGAAAGAAAAGTTTGCTGTTAGGCTGAATAGAAGATCCAACATTTGCAGGTTTTTCCCCTCATTGGGGTTTCCTGGGTATATCTGTGTTATTGTCTTTTTGTGTTTGGCTTCATGTTATTTTTGCTTCCGCTGTTATTAGTTGTTAATTAACCCAGTTGTATTAATTGTTATAAATCAGATTTCTTTCTATGAATTTATTGTGCAATTAATCTGTTGCTGGGTTATAGAAAATAACATGGTATCAGAGCTCTAAACTCTGAATACGAAGCCAAGATTTGTAACGCAGATTTTTAAGAAAAAAAAAAGTCATCATATTTTCGTCTCTAGTTCTTTTTGTGGCTATGGCAACTAGCATTCGATATGAGGACAGGCTCGAGGGTGCGTCAAACTTCTTGCAGTGGAAGGTTCGGATTACATCTGTTCTCAAGGAGAACAGGCTATGGACCTATGCTAGCACAGAAGTGACTCCACCAACAAATGATCCTGTTGCCTTAGATTCGCATGAAGTCAAAGAGGCCAAAGCTCAAAGGATTATCCTGGATGGAGTAAGAGATCATTTAATTCCTCATTTATCGGGGAAAGACACCGCCAAGGAGATGTGGGATACGCTCACAAAACTTTATTAGAGCGACTATCAGAGTCGTAAGATGATGCTCAAGGACAAATTGCATAATACCAAGATGTCCAAAGGCGAGAGTGTGACCTCTTACTTGTCCAAGCTGACACAGGTCAGGGATGAGCTTGCTGCTGTTGGAGAGACGATTAAAGAAGATGAGTTGGTGCGTATAGCCTTGAATCATTTTTCAAAGCACTGGGAAGTGTTTGTCAAATGTGTTGTCGGTAGAGATCGGCTACCTGATTGGGCAAGACTTTGGGATGATTTTGTTCAGGAGGAGATCCGTGAAGGTGCTCATCGAGGAGATCAGACGAAGAAGGGTCAAGATGAAAATCTTGCTCTTGCAAGCAAGGGTAAGAAGAAGTCAAATAAAAAGCAATCAGAAAGTTCTTCTTCCAAGAGTGGGAAGAAGAAAGATCTGAGCAAGATTAAATGTTTTTGCTGCCATCAGATGGGTCACTATGCTAGTCAATGTCCGAATAAGAAAAATAAGGACAAGCTTTGAGAATGAGTTTTCACTCATTGCCTGTCTCTCAAGTTCAATTGCCAACAGGGTATGGTATATTGATAGTGGGGCTTCTCGCCACATGACGGGAGTCAAAGAATGTTTCACCAAGTTGGAGGAGAAGAAGCTGGATTTCTATATTGAACTCGGAGACAATGCCAAGTAGAGCAGACTCTGGGCATTGTTGGTGGAGGATGGCTGTTGATAGTCCTTTGGTGAAAGGAGTGACAGGGCTGTGCTCACAAGGAATATCTTCAAAGGGATCCAAGCAGCGAGATTCGAAGGGATAACGATCTTGTACATCCAGATTGCATGAGACCTATGTCAGGATGAAGCTTGAGTCGTTGCATTGATGAGCGCTCCAGTATCGTGAAGGGATGAAGAATATTTGCAGGTCTTTAGTACCTCACCAGTTTAATTAATATTCCAAAGGAAGAGTGACAAGATACTGAGGTCTGATAATGGAGAGTGAGTATACCTCGAATTGCTTATGAAAGATTTTTGTGCTCAGGAAGGTATCAAGAAAGAGTTGAGAGTTCTTTACAACCCCCAACAGAATGGGGTTGCTAAATCAGAAAAATAGGGCAGTGAAGCTCAAAGGTTTACTGATGCAGATTGGGCAGGCAGTACAGTTGAGAAAAGAGCACTTCAGGGTGCAATTTCAGTTATATAGAGAGTTCTTGGTAAGCAGAGCAGAAGTCAGTTAACTGAGTTCTGTAGATAAAGTATATGGCAGCGTAGATGGATGGGGCTATCTGGCTTCAAAACTTCTATGTTGTTTTAATCATGAGAATCCTACAGTCATTTGTGTATAATCAGAGTTGCATCAAACTCTCTGAGAATAGTGTTTCATGACAGGTCAAAGCACATTGAGATTTTACCCTTCATTAGAGATTGTTGGAGAAGGGGATAGTGAAAAGAAAGATTCCTATGGAGAACAGGAGCAGATATCCTGACAAAGGCCTTGATGAAGAGAAATTTTGGGTTGGAGGAGAGAAGCTAAGAGGGAAGATTTGTTGCAACTCAAGATAGAAAAGTGGGTTCGAATTGGATCAAGCAGATTTTTTTCTCTATAGAATTAGAGTTTCATGATAAGAGAAATTTTTTCTTCAATAGTGAGGAGTTTGTGAGGATAAGAGTGGGATTTTATGTGTAAATAAAGCCAAAGAAAGCAAGGAAAGATTCTTTCCTTGCACATAAGTAAAAGCTAGACTATAAATTTTTTTTTTAGCACTCATATTATTTTAAAGAAAAGTTTGCATTAGGCTGAATAGAAGATCCAACATTTGCAGGGAAACCCCTCATTGGGGTTTCCTGGTATCTGTTTTTGTCTTTTTGTGTTGTTCATGTTATTTTGCTTCCGCTGTTTTAGTTGTTAATTAACCCAGTTTATTAATTTTTAAATCAGATTTGTTTCTGTGAATTTATTGTGCAATTAATCTGTTGCTGGGTTATTTAAATAACACCTATGCCTTAATCGAAAAATTTGAAGAGGGATTTGAATCAATAAAATACTTTTTAGTGGATTGTGATAGAAATTTAATTCGTCGAAGGTGTTTCTTTATTTGAGCTTTCGAGCTCATTTGTCTATGGCGTGGAAAAGCAAGGATAAATTGCAAAACTTGAACCATGGCAACCGTCATTTCTTTTCGCTGCGAAGATAGGCTTGTTTACATGTACAAGTGCTTTCGTTTTGCAGACGATTGTGTTGATTTGTCTAGGTAGTTGTACGACTTGCTGGTGTACTCCGATTCTCATATATATATATATATATATATATATATATATATATATATATATATATATATATATATATATATATATATATTGGGCGTTTAAGCGACGGCTGCTATTTTATTTCCCATCCGCTGAAGAATTGGAGCAGGGCTTACCGTCAATTTGCGTGCTTTCTTTTAACTGCGGATATCTGGGCAAGAATATCGCGTCCTGTTAGATTTAAAGCTCCTTTCTGTCGATTTCATTCCCCACTTTCTAATTTGTTCAGATTTTGATCAGCTAAGAGATCTGAAGTGAGGGAGATCATGAGATCTGTGAGGATAAGCACAGCTTTGGAACCTTTAATGTTAGTGGATCTCACTAAGAAAAATAATGTTATACTATAGGCAATTAATAGCATATACCATTTTAATAAATTTATGCTGAACAGTATATGTGAGGGAGATCATGAGATCTGTGAGGATAAGCACAGCTTTGGAGCCTTTAATGTTAGTGGATCTCACTAACAAAATAATGTTATACTATAGGCAATTAATAGCATATACCATTTTAATAAATTTATGCTGAACAGTATATGTGAGGACAAAGAAAGAGGGTTTATTTTAGATTGATTATTTCTTAGCTCTCATTTCTGTTAGAGAATTGAAGTTTTCTGGCAGACTTTCAAAATTTATACAATAGAGAAGTGAGGTTTTAATGAAGTGGTGATTCTTTTGACATTATATTCATCACACCTTTTTTTTAAGTTAGATTTAAAAAAAAAAATTTAGATTATGTTTTTTTTAATTTTTTATTATATTATAATTTTTTGTTTTGTAATGTACTGTATTTCTCTTATCCTTTTTTAATATTAAATCTCTTTTAATTTTTTATATGGGAAAAACAATTGAAGGAAATTTTGTAATAGTCTTGGATGAAAACGATCTTTCTTGGTATGTTAGTGAAGTTAAGTGGTTTTGAATGAGTCTACCAAGCATCAAGTTTTTGTCCTGAGCAATACCTTTCCATTATAAGAGATTTTGAATGAGTCAATCAAACATCAAGTCTTGTCCAATGCAAGACCCCCACATTATAAAAGATTTTGAATCAGTTTATCAAGTCTTGTCTTGTCCAATGCAAGACCCTTACATTATAAGAGATCTTGAACGAGTCTATCAAGTCAAGTCTTGTCCAATGCAAGACCCTTAGATTATAAGAGATTTTGAATGAGTCTATCAAGCATCGAGTCTTGTCCAATGAAAGACCCTTACATTATAGGGGATTAGGTTGAAATTGTGTTGCAAGGTCTTGACATTATAAGGGATGAAGCCATAATTATGTATTGAACAATTTTAATGAAATGAATACCCCTTAGTCATTGACTCTTCCAGAAGTTTCAATCTAAATCTCCTTGATTTGAATAATTTTAATAAAAAAAAACTAATTTCTCATAATCTTTAATAATTATTGATACACAACTCCTTATAAAAAATATCCTTTTTTCCTTTTGTAAAACTAATGCAATTGCAAAAGAAATCTCCATATGCATATAGTTTTTTTTCTAAAACATATATCAAGATTCGAGGTACACAGATTTTGGGGTATCCAAAGGTTTTTCTTGTAGAGATGAAAGATTATTACTTACAAGATAAAAAAATTTCTTTACAATGTGTAAATTTGTATAACTACAATAGCACTTTTACATGAGTTCATGCTTGCACTAATTCCAAGTACTGGTTACAGTTTTTACAGATTCAAAAATATTTTTGATTTATATATTTATTAGAATTAATCTAATAATAACTATAATGGAGTGTAAAAATATAATGTCAATGATAAATCAGGTGTTGTTCAAAGCTTTCTGCTTATAATTCAAAGCCCACATCCCACAGATTGGTAAAGTAAATATCTAATCTATCTATATTCAATTGTCAATTAAGACATGTCTATCTAATCTATCTGTATTTTATCTATTTCTCTCCCTCTTCCTCTCTCACTCTATCTTCATCTCTATCTCTATTTCCTCTCTCCCCCTTCATCTCTAGATATGTCTCCCTCTCTCTATTCATCCATCTATCTCCTTCTCTATCCCTCTCTATATATTAATCTCTTCCATCTCTATCTATCCCTCTCTCCTCTCTCTCTCTTTATCTCTCCCTCTCCTCTCTCCATATCCCTCTCCTTCTCCATCTCTATCTCTATCTTCTTCTCTATCTCTATCTCTCGCTCTTCCCCCTTCTATCTCTCCCTCTTTCTATCCCTACTCCTCCCCCTCTCCCTCTTCCTCTACATCTCTCTATCTTGTCCTCTCTATCTCTCCATCTCTATCTCCCTATCTCTCTATATTTATCCCTCTCTACCTATATCTCTCTATCTATTTCTCTCCCTCTTCCTCTCTCACTCTATCTTCATCTCTACCTCTATGTTCTCTCTCCCCCTTTATCTCTAGACATGTCTCCCTCTCTATTCATCCATCTATCTCCCTCTCTATCCCTCTCTCTATATTTCTCTCTTCCATCTCTATCTATCCCTCTCCTCTCTTTATCTCCCTCTCTTTCTCTCCTCTCCATACCCCTCCATCTTCGTCTCCTTCTCCTCCTTCTCCTTCTCCTTCTCCATCTCCATCTCCATCTCTATCTCTATCTCTATCTCTATCTCTATCTCTATCTCTATCTCTATCTCTATCTCTATCTTCTCTATCTCTATCTCCTTACTCTATCTCTCACTCTTCCCCCCTCTATCTTTTTGTCTTTCTATCCCTATCCTTCCCTCTCTCCCTCCCTCTCTCCTTATTGCAAACATAACATGAACTTTTTGGTAATAGAACCTGATTAACTTCCTAATTCAGAGGTTTTATTTCAATCATGTTTGGATCCCTGTAAGTGGATGCAGAATTTATAGCTATGCCTTCTCCATTGAGACCTTTGTTGCACAAACAACATCATTTGCTAAATGACCTACCAATTGACCTCATGTACTGCATAAATGTATGCAAAAAAATACCAAAATTTATCTTAATTGACATTCCACACTTTTTTGGCGTACCCATTGCACACTAAGGTGTGATTGTTAGTTCATAGGACGGGAAAGTGCTTATAGCATTTAAGGGAAATTATATTCACTCTTGTTGCAAGTAATATCTAGAATCCATGATTTCCAACTTCTATCTTAAATATTGTAATTGTAAGTGTAAAACAATTTCTATATTAAGAGGTGTTTTAAGGGCTATCTATAGGGGCTTTTGCATAAAGAGAATTTAACAAAAATAGTATATATAGATCTTTTTATAGTGATTTAATTGAATGGTCTTTTCATAGGCAACATTGGAGAGTCTTATAAACACCAACAAAAAATAGACCAAAACCAAAATGCCAATAAATAGGGAGCTTAAAAAGAAACTAGGTTCCTAGAGGACACACCAACAAAGCTAAAGACAACAAAAAAAACACAAAGGACAAAGGTTTTCAACAAATGCTTCATCCATTCATTCATCAGTTCACATCCCTCCAACAAGTTGCTTCCTCTAGTTGAATTGCACTAGCTCACTCAATTGCATCCACGAGGCACTTACATTGACATGTTTAGGAAGGGAAATTGTATGTTGTGAAGATTTCTGGACTCGTTCAAGCTTTTGATTCTTGTTAGCACATAACATCGGGTGGAATAGTTGTTGGACACCTCAAGATGACCCTTGTTATGGGTCTCCATGATGCTTTCCAACAATCCACTAGAAAAGGCCCTTTACTCAAATTTAACCTCATTAATTAAACCTATTGGCAATAATTGGGTCTTGGTTAATTCCACAATTCACAAATAATTAGTCACTAAGTTAACTTGTCTATGATAGCGAGAGAAAATAACATGCCTAAACCAAGAGCGAAGGTAGAGAACTTCCTCTAGGAATCTTCCAAACATTCAATTGAGCCAATACATCTCTAAACCAAGAGTGATAGGAAAGAACTTCCATAAAAAATCTTTCAAATGTCTAACTGAAACAAAATGACATCCCTAAACCAAAAGAAAAGGAAGAGAGCTTCCTTAAAAAATCTTCTAAGGATCTAATTGACACTAAAAACTTTTTTCAATTAAAAACATGAAGTTTCCGCAGTCCATAATAACAACTTATCATAGACTTTTGGATTTGGTTATGTGAATTTCTTTTACATCAACGTTTCAAATCAAACTTAACTATCTAATATTAGAATGAGATAGTTAGAGAATAGAGAAATTAAGAGATAGTAGTAGACCACATACTCTAAATAGATGAAGGGAGAGGGTGCCAAGCTGATAGAACAGATAAGATGGGAAAAATGTCCAAAGCAAAAAATAAAATCAATCCAAGAAAGCAAAGAAAGGGGGAGGTGGGAATGTAAAGGAAGGAGGACACAATAGGAGAAACACAAAATAGATATAAAAATAAAAAGAGCCAATTTAGGAAAGGAAACAAAGGTAAAGAAGAACGAGGACATCCCTAGATCTAATGAGATAATTAGAGAATGACCAATCGAAGATGAAGGGACATGATGACCTAAGGACATGGAAGAGCCAACAATAAAAGAAAGGCTAGGTAGTGACAAGGAAAAAAATGGGAAATGAAAAGGACAACATTGATGAATACACACACCTAGCTAAATATAACCAATTAAAAATATTAATTTTTTTTATATGTGTGTGTGCGTGTGCGCATGTGCATGTGCATGTGCATATGCACTAGATCTATCTTTATCTATTGAAGTATTTTATTTTCCTTTTTTTCTTGTCTTTCCTTTTAAAACTGTGTCACGAAGAAGTGCGTGTAGGAGCAATTGAAAGTACCTGCAAATAAAAAGGGTGTGCAAACAAGGAACACATGCATGAAGCAAGAATCACTAGGATTCATTATTGTTGTGGAACACTCACTTGGAAAAAGTGTGATAGAAAAATAAATACACTTACAACCCACCTATGACACTTTATAACATAGCGTGAGTACAAAAGGAACAATAGGATGTGCAAAATCCCCAAAAAAAAACACCAGAATGGCACTTTATTTCAGTGCATCTACAAAAGAGAAATTGTATGCAAAAATTCTCAAAATTTCCAAATAGGAAAAAGAAGTCATCTCACGCAAACAAGAAGTTTACAAAAGCTAAAAACTCAAAGTAATTTTTTAGAATGTGAAAACTCAGAAAAACTAAATAAAATGTACCTAGAGAAAAATTTGGAAAAAGTGCATGGATGGTTGTGAAGAGCTTTGAAAGATTGTCCCAATGCTACTAGAATTATGAAAAATATAGAAATGAGTAAAAATTTGTTAGCTTGAGAGTGAAAACAACACTTACAACTAGGCAATAAAATGTACCAACAAAAATATGGTGATGAGATCCACATCACTAGGAAGTACATGGAACTAGATTTATGACGATATCTCGTTTGCCAAATTTCAATATCATATGCCCAAAAGAAAAAAATGACTCTTTTAGGGCAAGAGGGCTAGAGGGGGCCTTGTTGGCGTCTGTACCACTGATGTCAACATGATGTCATGTTGATGTCAATAGAATATTCCAAAAATATTCCCTTCATCGAGGGAAAAAATGGTCACCTACAAAAAATATTGATGAAATATTCTGCATACTAGTCAGGATGTTCTAGAGATTCTTGCCATAAATTGGGCATGTAGGCATCGAGAAGGAAAAATATGGTGGTTAGAAAAGTGTTTAGGCTGATGAAAAACAAAGTCGTTAGTTAAGATTTGGGTGATGCTAGGAATTATTATTGGTTGAGCGGTGTTAATAATTGGCCACAATGTTATTTATACCGCTAGCATTTATAAAGCGTCAACCCCCCTTTTTTTGTGAAAAATCTGTTGTATGATAGGTAGTTGGGAGGCCTATGATCTTCCAACATTTTTTTGCCTTAGAATCTCTTGACAGTAAAATTAGACAAGTTTTTAGTTAAAATTTATCAAATAAGCCTCCTGAATGCAATGGTGAGGTCATTTTTCATTAAAATGCACCAAAAAAATTCCCAACTCCAAAAATTGCAAAAAATGAAGATTCTAGATTTGAAGCCTTGTAACCCTAATTGAATAAAACCCAAAAAATTGAGAAGGGGTTTATTGAATCCATGCTTTGATACCATGTTAGAATTGTGAATTAGCATAAGACACATGGTCAAACAATGAACAAAAACACCTTCCACGAAGAGATATTTTTTTATTTTTTTTAGGGTTGCAAATAATGATTTGCTATAATATCCTCAACAAGAAAAAATTACATAATGAACCTCAAGAGTTTTCATGGAGGTCAAGATATAATACAATGAGGGCGAGTGCTTTACATGAAACCTAAATTATAAAGGGATTAAATCATGACAAGTGTAGTCATCTTGTGTGATGAGATAAAATGGTCTAATAATAACTCACTCTAGTCAACAAAAAAAGAACACTTCTAAGTTTAGCTTAAGTGCATGAAATAAATAAGCTAATAATCAATTAGAGATTAATTAATGAAATAAATAAGCTAATAATCAATTAAATATTAATTAATTATTAGCTAATACATGATTACTCTACCATCCAATGCATCTAACTCATAGAGAATCACAGAAAGAAAACCATAAAAGTTTTCCCAAAATCAAAACTACCAAAATCATGGTATGGAAAAAACCTAATGCTCCAATGGCCTAAATAAATTAGAGCATCATAATCATTATAAAGTATATTAGTGATAAAATGATCATATTATTTTGTGAGTAATGCCTTGTTCAATTGAAGATTGAAGCTTATGAATATGACGTTTTGTGTGATTCATATCTATGAATTTTTGTAATATTTTTTTGGGTAGACTGTGGCACTTTAATTGAAAATTATGATAGTGAAAACACGTATATGTTGATAAAGGATAGAGTTAAAAATGTACTTTCCTCCTTAAGAAGGAATGAGAGAGAATAAATATTATTACCAAAGTAATGTTGGTAAATGGTAAACACATTGTGAATAATGTGAAGAAAGAGAAGATTTATTTTTCTATTATTCCTAATTAGATATAGGTGGAGAAGGTCATAGAAGCTAATGTAGTGATGCATCCAAATATTTCTAAATTGTTGACAAAGTATGGTGATATTATTTTGATAACCTACCTAAAGGGTTACTACTAATGAGAAACATAAGCCATTATATAGATATGATTCTAAGAGAAAGTTTATCTAATAATACACCTCATAGATTGAAACTAGACAAAAGTTTAGAATTGAATATGCAAGGAGAATTATTATTGAAGAAATGATTAATAAAAGAAATATTAAGTCCATGTGTCGTACCAAGAGTCTAGCACTAAATAAAGGAGGAGAATAGAGAATGTGTACATGCTCCAGAGCAAGTAACAAGATTACCATAAGATATAGAGTCTCATAACGACAATGGGTATATTATGAATTGTTTGAGTGACTCAAATTACTTTAGTAAGATACAATTGAAGAGTAGAGATCATTAGATTAGGATCATAAGAGGAGAAATTAAAAACTACATTCAAGACTAAAGAAGGTTTGTATAAGTAGTTGTTAGTTATGCTATTTGGGTTGGCTAATACACCTAGTACATTTTTTTTGATAGTTAAAGAGTTGTGATATGGGGCAACACCCTATATTAATCAAAACCAAAATTTGTACATTCGTTTGTTCAGGTCATCAACCTTAGACCATCCCATTACAGACTTAATTTCACCCAACTTTCAAAATCTCCATCTAGCCCCACCCTTAGATATTAACCAAAAAAATACATTTCAAGTTTGGCCAAACTGGCCACAGACTAACTGCAAACACCTACTATAGACACATACTACTAGAACCATTTCACATTTTTGATTACAAAGAAAACCAAAATAGAAAAATGGATATTCATGCAAGATGGCTCATATGGGATCTTTTAGATTGATTATCAATGATGGGTCATCTAAGGGTGGCATGAAATGTCAACATTTTTGGTGACTTATGTTGGATTATTTCTTGCTAATCATGAAATCTAGAGGCCTTATCAGTCCATTTTGCACAGTCATGAGGGTAAAACTTCAATAATTGGGCCTCCTCAGAGAAAAACAAAACATGTGTAGTCCTACACTTGGAAAAAAACATACAAACTATGAACATACATGTGCAAGGGCACTTCATAGAAAGCAAGATATTTACAATATGTATATGAAACTCAAAACTCATCATAAATAAGGTTTGATATGAATCCCATTGACTGAGATTGAAAGAATCTCACCATCCAACTTGGAAATATGGAATGCATTAGCCTTCTTACAACTAGTGATGGCATATGGACCACTCCAGATGGCATCAAACTTGGAATGCCTTCCAACTTTGGCTCTATTTGCATCCCATTTCAACACTAGATCTCCCTCTTGGAACACTCTATGAACTGATCTCTTGTCAAAGTTTCTTTTGACTTGTGCTTGATGAGTTTATATGAATTGCATAGATTTGTTCCTTGTCTCCTCCAATTCCAAAAGCTCAATTAACCTTACTGTCATAGCATCATTTTCTTCTAATTCCAGTTGATGTGCCAAATCAAGAGAAGGAAGCTCCAATGATAATGGTAACCTTACCTCATTTCCATAAACTAGCATAAAAGGAGAATTACCAATTGCTCTTTTAGGAGTAATTCTATCAACCCAAAGGGCTGTATTTAGTTTTCTATGCCACTCTTTGATTGTCCTCAATGGTCCTCTTGATAATTCTAATGAGATTTTTATTTGAAGACTCAACTAGGCCATTACCTTGAGGGTAATAATTAGATGAGGCCTTCAATTAAATGCCATGCCTAATTTCTTAGTCAAGGATCTGAGCACTAGTGAAAGCCTTGGCATTATCTGAAATGATGGTAGAAAGAATGCCAAATCTTGTAGCAATTCCACCAAGGAATTCCAAAACTAAAGCATCATTGGAATCCTTCAACGCAACTGCCTCTATCCACCTGGTGAAGTAGTATGTGATAGTCAAAATCCATTTATGACCAACACTTGATGGTGGATTTATCATGTTGATAAAATCCAAACCCCACTATGTAAATGACTGATCAACTTGAATGGGATGAAGAGGGAGGGAAACCAACCTTTACTTTCCAAAAAAGAAAGCACACTTTTTACAATTTCTCACCCATTTGTGGGCATCATTGAATAGGGTTGGCCAATAATAACCAGCCCTCATGACTTTTGTAGCAGTGGTCCTTGCAGAGAAATGACCATCTAAAGAACCATTATGGAATTCCTCCAACATTCTGCTGACCTGATATGCCTCTATGCATCTTAATAGGACCCCAATAAAATCTTTCTGAAGAGCATGCCATCCACTATGACATAAGGAATGGACTGTAATTTGAAATGTCTTCTTTTGGTCCTATCTAGACCTAGAGGATACCTACCTTCTTGTAAAAATGTAGTCATATCATGCACATAGTTACCTTGTATGTTTGCATTTGGTGCTTGTTGTTCTTGTAGCACAAGGGAAACCTCTGTAGGAGTCTCAAATGTTGAGACAAGTTGCTCACACAATCTCTTGCCTCTCACTAACTTGGTGATTTTGATGTCAACATCATACTCCATCACCTTGGTGATCCATCTAGCCCTTTTTTCATTGATATCTCTGCTCAACAAGAACTCTTTAACGTTGACATGGGGCACCATTGGTTGTATCCTGTTATTAGAAAACATATGTCTGAATTTTTTCAATGCTCTAATAGTAGCAAGAGCTTGATTTTCAACATAGTTGTACTTGACCTCATAATATTTAAGCCCTTCACTAAAGAAAGAATAGGCTGCTCAAGATTTTCTTTATTTAGCTGGGCTAGAACAACTGATATACTTTCTTCACCTCCAAAAGTATAAAGAATGAAATCCTTGTCATAATTAGGATTGATAAGGGTAGGATCCCGAGCAATTTCTCGTTTGATAGCCTCAAACCTATCTTTACCTTCCTCAACCCATTTGAAGACCATGTTTTTCTTGAGCATAGAGGTAAGAGGCTTTACTAAAGCAACAAGATTTGGAATGAACCTCCTGACAAAGTTAATTGTGCCCAAGAAACTCTATAATCCTTTCTTGTGACTAGGAAGTGGGATGGCCAAGATAGATTTTACTCTTACAGGAACACTGACCAATCCATCATTTGAAACAATGTGTCCAAGGATTTTTCCTTGATAGTGGCAAATACACATTTATTTGGATTTAGGGAATACCATATTCCCTGCATTTCTGAAATACCCACTCAAGGTGACTAAAATGTTCTCTTGCATGCTTTGAAAACACTGTGATATCATCCAAGTAAACCAAAACAAATTGCTTGAATACACTTTGAAATGCCATATCCATGGTCCTCTGAAAAGTGGCACCTACATTGGTTAGACCAAAAGGAATTTAACAATAAGTATAGGTGCCCCACTTTGTAGTAAATGTTGTTTATGTTGATCAGATTCTTGGACCAGAATTTGATTATAGCCTAGGTGACCATCCAAGAAGGAAAACCTTTTTGACCCACTGACACTTTATAAAATATGCTCCATGGAGGGGAGGGGATAATGATCCTTTAGGGAGGCCATATTTAGATCCCTAAAATCTACAAAAAGTATTATTTCCCCATTCTTTTTTTGACAGGAACAAGATTTGCCACCTGTGAAGAATACTTGATGGGAAAAATGATTCTAGCTAATCAATTTGGCAACTCCTTTCTCATCAAAGGATCAATCTTAGGATTTATAGGCCTTTGTTTTTGCCTTACATGTTTGGAATCTGGATCTAATTCAATGGTATGTTGGGAAGGCTTGGGTCAAAACCCTTTAGCTCTTCATAAGTCCAAATAACTACATCATTGTATCTATTACAAAGATCTCTAAAACTTCATGTTCAGTGGTAGAGCATACCTTTCCCAAGTTTAGAGACTTTCCCTCTGAAACCTCAATAGGCTTGAAGTCACCCTTCTTTGCGGCTAAGTTCATCCTTTTCTATTTTAATTGATCATCATAGTTAAAGATACCTTCAAGGGTGATGAGACTATTTGGTAGGTTGTTGCTACTTAACTGCACAATCTGATCACCATACTGGTTCTATAGCTTGGACTGATTTCTTTTAGAAAATTCTACCTCATCTTGTAGAAAATTCACTATCTGTTGGTCACTATCAAAGACCTGCCAGTGGTCTTGATTATCTGGAAGAACATGCCTTACAACAAGCCTGATATGCTACTCCTTTTTGCTTGCAACATGTGCTGGTATGTCAAGCTGAGCACTAGCTGCTGCAAGCCTATCAACATGTTTATTCTGATTTCTTAGAGTTGTTTGGATGTTAAACCCTTAAATCCCTCAATCAAATCCCAAACCCTATGCTTGTAGGATCTGAGTAGTTTGTTCTTGGTTGAACTTTGAGATCTGACCTGATGGACAACCAATTCACTGTCACCAAAAACTTGTAACAACTTGATGCTCCTTTTTTGTGCAAGTTGGAGACCTTGGATGAGTGCTTCAAATTCAGCCACATTGTTAGTGAAAATAAATTGAATCCTAAAAGAGAACTAATATTTCTCCTTTCTTGGAGATACGAACATTACACCAACACCAACACCATTTCTATTTCTAGAACCATAAAAAACATCTACCATAATCCCCCTAGATCTTCTTGAGTTTTTATGAGATTGGGGATAGGAGCATTCTCTTCAAGAATGCAATAGGTGCCAATACCAGTCTCCTCCACATCAACAATAGTAAGTGGATAAAATTGTAAAGCTTTGCCCCATTCATCTAACAAACAATTAGGTACCTCCTCTATAGGATTGGTAGGTTCATGAATAGAACACTCCTTTTGATCATGCAATGTATAGTTCATGTTTATTGGACTAGGAGTGTAAGGCTCTAAATGATCCTTTGCTATGGGATCAAATTTTATGGTTGATTTAGTACCATATTTAGTTCTAAATAGCATATGAGACCAGTTAGTAGAGACGTATCCACCTATCTTAGTAGTGAAATATCTAGATAAGTAAATGTAAAAATGAGCAAGGATGTCTACAACCGAAATATCTTGAAACAAATCACAACCAGCACATGCATGCACAATTTTTTTTAGGTTTTTGAATACTCCTACTATATTGAAAGTAGTGCCATCCAATTGCAAAAAATTTCTAGCCACTGGTTCAACTTGATACCAAGCATGCCAACAATTCCCTTAGGCATAACATAACTACTTGCCCCATAATCTATCATACAATTATGCACTATATGATTTCCAATAATTAGAGAAATATAGAAGGGAGGCGGCTTACTGATTTTTCTGTAATTCCCTTCTTTGGGTTGCACCAAGATGCTTGATGGAGTAGTTTTCTCTTTTTGTTGTACATCACTAGTCTATTTGTGTTCCTTTAAAGCTTGCTACAAAAAAATGCCTTTGTAATGGAAAGGATAGAGCCTCCCACATAGTAACATTTAGATTGGCTTTCTGCATTTGCTCCACTATGTTAAAAGGAAGCTGAATGGTTTTAGGAGGAACCTTAGGAACATAAGGGTTTGTTCTTGTTGCTTGGGTGATCCTAGGTTGCTCCATTGCTTATTTAGGCCCATTAATAAGATGGTTTGATTGTGGAACATCTGTTGTTCTACCTATTGGTCCAACATCTACACTTGGTTGAGGTTGTTGAGAAAATGATACTTTCCCAACCATGGAAGATGTATTGCCATCCATTTCTCTTTTCTTTGATCTTGTATTCTGGGTTATTGTATTGGCATATGCTCGATTTACACCACAAAAATCCTCTTGACCCCAAATGAAAAATGAGGAGTCCTCTCATGCATGATTTTTATTACTAGTAGTTGCTTGGTTTATGCCAATTTGCTGCTCTAAAGTAGAGGTTTCATTTTGAGCTACCATAGTTTGCATAAACTCTCCATTTTGACAAAAAATTTGATTATGAGCTTGCTCACAAGGGTAACACCACTCCTACTCCTGGGCTATATTATTTTGAATTGGGACCAAATATTTAGAAGTGTTGGTAGTAGTTGTGTGCATGCTATTCATAGTCTTAGTATGATTCCACTGATTTTATCCTTGATAAGGTGGCCTATTTTGTTGATAACCCTAATTTTGAGGTTGATAAGGCCTACTATTTTGAGCTTGCTTCCTATCCAATGTTGTTAAGTTATTGTTCATATTTCATAGCAAGGTGGCCCAATCTTCTGGAAGTGCAACAAAAGTAGAAGGTTGGCTTATGGAAGGCACTGGAGTAGGAGCCACCAGGATAGGAGCCAATGTTGGCTGTGAAGGAAGCTATGTAAATAAAGGAATTGGTGGCCTAGGAGCTATCTTCCCAGCCTATATTAAACAATTTTCTCCCCTTATAGCAAGATCATATGCACCAGGTAAAGTATAACCTCCCATCGATTGAATCATAATAACTATATCACTGTTAAGAGCTCTTAAGAAGTATAGGAAAACATACTTGGGAGAAGGCTTCACCAAGACATGAATTATATCCCAAGTCTTCTGTAATCTATAATTGAAATCACTCATGAATTCATGAGGTGATCTTTTAATTGTTGGTAGTTGTTCTACCAGGGATAAGTGGTCACTCTTGTCTTCAAAGTGCTTGCATAATTTCTCACCTAACTCATCCCAATTGTGAATGGAGTTGGGTGGAAATCCTCTATACCACTGGAATGCTTTACCCTTAAGGGAAGTGGCAAGCAACCTAACTACCACATTATCTTATGTTACATCATGCATTGAGCATATGTTTTCCACATCTATGATGTGCTCTACTAGAGTTGTGGATGTTTCACCAGTGTAATGAGGAATACTTTTGAGGGCATTGACTCCAGTATATAATTCTTTTGGGCTAAAATTAAAGGGCTACCACCACTAAAAGATACAAAATGATGATTTCTAGGTAAATCCATAGGAAATAAATTTCTGTATATGAGCAACAATTGTTCTAGTTTAGAAAAATCTACCCACAGGTGGTGTAGATAGAGCTTTAAGAGATGGAATTGAGCCTCTATTTCTCCTAATAGGTGATAAGGATTGTCTATTTCTTCTTCTTATTGAAGCAAAATATGGTAAAGATGGTTGCTTAATGTATTGAAAATTACCTCTATAAGATGCTCTTGTTTGAATTTTGGGCATGAACGCACAAGTTTTCTTTGTAACTAGGTATTTTGGGTAGCAACTTGAGTTGTCAAATTTGATGTAGAGTCCTCCTTTGATTGTAGAGTCACTAGGGACTTGTTTGAGAGTCTCTTCAAGGCTAGAATGTTGAGAGTAGCACCACTCTCTCAACCAGATGAAGTGGAAATTCTTATTGGGTCCCATCGGGCGTGCCAAAAAGCTATTGTCACATAAAACTACATCCTGCTAAACTTGGAGTTCAGAATTCTAATGACACCATTGAAATGACTGGGTGATCCAACAACGCTGGTTTACAATTTTTGAGAGATTCTATTTTTTGCTAAAATCGCATATTTTTAGAAAATATAATGATTTAAGCCTTAAAAAGTTCCATTTGAAGGATTCCAATTGAAGAGGGTTTGATCAAACCACCTTAGATCAAACCCCCTTGGATAGAACCCCGCTAGTTTTAAACCATACCTATAATGAAATCTCCTTTACACTTGTCAAAATGCTGATAAAAAACCACTTTTGATTTACCTTTTGGGGGATCAAATGAATTCATTTAAATTTATTTTTTTAAGTATGTAGTCCTTATTATAAGCTTCCCAAAAAGTATAATTTTAAATAAATTTAATTTAATTTTTTTTGTTAAAGCACAACCGGATCGGTAGTATATTGATATTTAAAATAAAAGATACAATTTTTTTTCATACGCAGTCTAGATGTTTCTTCAGAGTCTAGGTGCCCTATATGGCACTATCCACTAGCTAGAAACATACTATATGTTCCTGATAAGCATGGAGTTTAAGAAAATTCATGTTGTATATGTCCATATTTGCTAAACAGAGGTGCCCTATATGGCACTAACAGAGACCTATTCTATCATGATTATATCTTGGAAGCAGTTAAGACAAAATTCCAAGCTTTCAAGTTCTAAAAAAAAGAAAAAAAGGAACACAGACTAATCCTTATTTGTAGGAAAGCAACCACACAATTGGCCATGCTTCTTTCCTTTTCCTTTCAACTCCACTGAGATTCGATGCACAATAAAGCCATCCCCATGTGGCAAGAGTGTTTGTTTGGCAGCCCAAATAGCTTCCATCTGCAAGTCTCTTTGGGTGGGTCTATCATGACACCTCTTCAACATATGCTAGGGAATAAACTCCAACTTGTGTGGCTATGGGAGCTAGGCTGGAAGCCACATCGACCATTACTGAAACCTCTCCATCCGCACATTTATTAGCTATATTGTCAAATAATATGTTGGCCTCCTGATATACATGGTTGATAGGATAGTCTTCAATTGTGTCTAGAATTTATAAAGCCTAATCTAGGAGACCCTTAAGCTTCCAATTGGGGATATCTCATTTTTTGATTGCATTGAAAATAATGGTTGAGTCCCCTTCAATTTCAATCTTTGAGATACTTAACTGTTTATAGAGCAAGATACCTTCAATTAATCCATTAAATTTTGCACATTTTTTTATGGCTACTCCTAGGCTAATTGACTTATAGGCAATGACCTTCTTCTCCTAGGATTGAATGATGCAACCAACCCCAACCACCCTGAGATTCCCTCTAGAGGCTCCATTGAAGTTGAGCTTATGCCAGCCAAAATTCAAAGTCAACCAAACACACTGCATCCTTGTTGCTTGTTTTTCTTTACTGATGTCACCCACGAAGGGGGGAATGCAAAGACCATGCCAATTCTTCCTCATGAGATTATCCCATTCTGAATACCTACAATCTTTCCTGACATGTTTAAAATTTCTATTGTTTACTACTTCTACTATGGCTACCTCAATCTTGTTAAGTAGTCTATCAACACATAATTCTCTATCTTTGAATATTCTTTTGTTTCTCTCCTTCCAAATCTCCTAGACTAGTATTGAGGGACTACTAATGCATAAAGCTCCAAAAAGACTTTATTTTCTTAGTGATGGCTAGGAAAAAATCCATTGAAAGATACTTGAGGGCACGATAGTTGACTAGCCTAGTTTGTCAATGAGCCAGTTCCAACACTGAAGGGAGAAAGGGCATGTTAAGAGAAGATGATCAGGATTTTATTTTTCCTTTTTGCATAAAACACACGATGAAGGGCCTAGAAAGCCAATTTTCTTGAAGTAGTCAGAGGTTAAGTTCCTTCTTTGAATGGCAGCCCATGCAAAGGCCCCTGCTTTAGGCAGGCATAACTTATCCCAACATAGAGAAATGGGAAATAGATCTTTGAATTGTTGTGCCTCCTTGTATATTTCTTGGAACCCATCTTTAGAATTATATTGCCCATTGTTTGACCTTGTCCAAATGATTCTATCACTACCTTCACAAAATACCAGAGGCCTAGATGCTAGAATATTTTTTAGCATCTCCCAACTATCCTATCTCATATGAGCTGAAAAATATTTCCATCTCCATCCAAGAGGCAAGAAGGAGGCATCCCTCTCTACATAACTAAATAGGTTTGGTCCCCATATTTGGATGAAGAGACCTTTGAAAGCTTTGGTATCCATTAACCTATCTATTGGAGAATGACGGCCCCATGAGTCTTCCCAGAAGAGAACAAATTTTCCATCAAATACATCCAAAGAGACATAGTGTAAAAGCACACTCCTGCTTTTCATAATGAAATTCCAAATTCTAGATCATTTCGAAGGATTAAAGACTCTAAAGATCTCTTCCTTATTTCTAGAGTTCAAGTATTTCACCTGAATGATTCTAACCCATTTGAGGTATGGCTGTGAGTAAATTCTCCAAGCTAGTTTTGCTCCTAGAGCTTGATTTTTCTAAATCATGTTCCTGAGGCCAATACCCCCATCTTGCTTTGATCTACAAATTTTATCCTAGGATATTAAGGATTAATTTTTATTTTCTGAGAGACCTTTCCAGTAGAATATTCTCAAGAGATGTATTAATATTTTTTTAGTCCCTACTAGGAGGTCTAAGCAGGACATCATGTAAATGGGAAAAGCTGATAAAACTGATTAGAGAAGAACAACTTTTCCAGCCCAGGAGAACCATTTCCCTTTCCAAACAGATAATCTCTTTTCCATTTTTCCACAGAGAGGTTCCCATAGTTTTTAGTTTCGTATTCCTTTGTCAAGAGGAACCCCAAGATAAGAGCATGGAAGCTTTCCTATCTTGAACCCCAGATTATTAGCTATTATAGTTTCTTTTTTGTGGTCCAAATTAAAGAAGAAACTTTTAGACTTTTCATTACTTACCCTTTGACCAGAAGCTTTGTTATACTGATTGAGAATCAACTTGAAGTCCCTTGCTTCCTCTCTACTTCCCATACCCATCATAAGGGTATCATCTAAAAATTGTTGATGCGTGCAAGGCTCCACTCCACTCGTAATCTGAATACTTGCAATCTTTCAATGTCTTCTTGATTCTGAAATGCTCCTTCCCAAAGCCTTAGACGTTATTATAAATAAGAAGGGGGATGGATGGTCACCCTATCTCAATCCTTTAGAGGACTCAAAAAACCTTCAAGTGTCCCGTTAACAATGACTAAAAATATCAGAGTTGAAATACAAAAAAGGATCTAATCTATTCGTCTTTTGCTAAAACTGAATGCCTCCATGCATTTACATAGAAAACACTAGTCTACTTTATCATAAACCTTCTTCATTTCTAGTTTAATGATCATAGTTGGTCTCTTTTGACTCTAGATTGAGTGAATCACTTCTTGGGCTAAGATTATACCATTTAGAATTGATCTGCCTGGGACAAAACTAGTTTGTTCATCTGATATAATGCTTGGAAGCACCTTCTTAAGTCTGTTGGCCATGACCTTAGCTAGAAGTTTGTAGATCATGTTGCATAAATAGATAGGTCTAAATTCTTCCCACCTCATGGCATTCTCCTTTTTTGGAATAAGAGCTAAATATGTGTTATTAATTTCTTTCAAAATTCTCCCTACTTTCTGGGTTGCTATTATAGCTTCAACCACATCATCTCCAATGATACTCCAACACTTTTGGTAGAAACTAGTTGAGAAACCATCTGGGCCTTGGGCCTTGTCCATTTGGAACTAAGAAAGGGTTGCTTCAACTTCAACCCTATAAATCCTTTCAATGAGCATCCTATTCTATTCTTCTGAGACCAAGTTGGGAATGAAAAGTGAACATTTTATCTAGCTATCTAAATCCGAACCTTCCAAATGATTGAGGATGTTATTAAAATACTCCATTGCACTCTTTATAATCAAGGAAGGATCTTCTAGGACCACTCCATCTTCTACCTGTATTCTTGTAACTTTGCTTGCTGCTCTTCTTTGCTTGACTGAGTTATGAATTTTTTTTGTGTTTTTATCTCCATCCTCAACCTAGGATTCCCTGGACTTCTGCTTCTAGTAGATCTCTTCTTTAGCTAGAATGTCCTCATAATCCTGCAAAAGTTTATTTTCAAGGATAAAGCTCTCCTAGTCCATACCATCCTTGAGAACTTGCTCATTCAAGGCTGCCATCTCATGTTCTATTTTCTCTTTTTTCTGAAAATATGTTCATAAAATGCTCTTTATTCCACTATAATAACTTGTGCTTGGTTGCTTTTAGCTTAGACACTAAGAAAAATAACTTAAACCTTGAGAAATTCTCTTCATTCCACCATTCCTATAGATTTGTGAGGAAATCTTGAGGTTTTAACCACATAAACTCAAACTTAAAGGGTGACCATGTAGGTTTCTTATCTCTTAGGATCTCTAGTAGAATTGGAAAATGATCAGATCCCGACCAAGGCTCAACAAATTCTTTCAGGACATAGGGAATGGCGGATAGGTCCCCCTTTATGAAGAATCTATCTAGTTTTTCTACAATCAGGCTAAAACCAAGCCTACGGTTATTCCAGGTAATTTCATTACTCTTGGTCTCATTTTCCAGGAGATTGTTCTTGCAAATCCAGTTACTAAAGTCTTCCTAGGATCGACCAATCATTTGAGAGCCTCCCCTTTTATTAGAGTAGTGTAGAATTACATTAAAGTCTCCTCCTAGAATTATAAGTTGATATGAGAATCTTGTTAGGAGCCTTTCAATCTCTAACCAGACTTCTTTTTTCCTTATGGTGGGAATGGGTCCATAAACATTGATTAGGATAAATTTTGAATTATTGCTCAGAGATTGACAAACCCACCTTGCCAATTCTTTGTTGCCTCCACCATTTCAAATCTCACAACATTTTTCTTCTAGAGTATGGCCAAGCCTCTAGATGCACCATCTGCATTTACTGCCTTTGCCTGCCATAGAACCAATCTAAGAGAAAATTTAGCCACATCCTCTTAACTTAATTTTGTTTCCTGAAGGAGTATTATATTAGTTTTGTTTGCTATGCATTTGGGCTTGACCAAGTGTTGCTTGTTAGGGGCATTTAAACCCCTAATATTCCAAGAAAATATTTTTAGAGCTTTTGAGGAAGGGATGATCCCTTCCCCTACATCAGCAGGGCTGTAATCTTCATTTTCCCTTCTGCCTTCCCATCCAAGTTCTAAAGCTCTAGAAAATAATTTATGCCTCTTTTTCTTGGGGTATCCTTTCCACAATATGGCACTTTCCTAGAAGACATTTCCTGATTGAGCCCCATACCAATATTTTCGCTGCTTGGGATTTGGGGATTTATCTCTTCTTGATCATCATCATTTAGATTTTCCAACTCCTTTATTTTGTGAATCAAGGCTTGTCGCTCTAGTTCCTTCAACTCTTCATCTAAAATTTCATCAACTGATTCCTCTCCCGATTCACCTTCCATATCTCTCACCAGCTGATCCTCCATACTATCCTGGTTAAGTGTGAAGAGGGGGCTATTACTCCATTCTGCTACCTCCTGATGGTTCCTTTGATCCACAATGGCTAGATTCTTGTTTATCTCATTCAGCAGGTTTTCCACTTCGTGGCTCAATTGAAGTAGTTGGTGCTTACCATATTTTCTTGTCCATGTAACCTGTCTGTAGCTATGGATATTCCTCCTTTATTATGAGTGATGGGGGCTGAAAAGGGCCCTATCTCACTGTTTTCCCTCAAAGTGTTGTGCAAAAATCCTTGGGTCTCCTTTTCATGCATGGGGTATTGTGACATACCATTATTCTAGCCTCCTTATTCTGGGGCTTTGATGCCATCCTCACATCAAACACGCTTCCAAATTGATGACTCATGTTTTTATCATGCTGATTAAGATTCATGTTCTCCACAGTTTTACTGGGATTATCCTCCCCATGAGGGATATCTGCTTCCTTCCCTCTTCTCAATGAGTAGCTTGCAATGTAACTCTTATAGATAATACATTTTCTCCTTGTGAATTCTACAAAAATCTTTTGGAACCATGAGCCCTCATTAGTTAGGATTTCCATATTGTCCAAGTATCTGAATTTCATATCAAGGTCTACCAGAATCTTAGCCTTCCCTGATCTACCTAGGTAAAATCATTCATCATATCCAATCACTTTCCCCAGGGAGTTCCCAATTTTATCTAACACCTTTGTGCTCTAGTACTTAGAGGGAGATGAATTAAGGTTACCCAATGTGGATACCAAGTCAGGCAGTGAGTTGATGGATTGAAATTTAGTTTCCATTCCATTATATAAAAAAAGAATCTACAAAGAAAATTAATTCCCCATGCAAAAATCTCATTTCTAAGCTTTTATCTCTGTACTCAAGAAATAAGAAACCTCCATTTAGAGTTTTGATGCTTACCCGATCTAAAAAGATGGCTGAAAACCAATCTACAATCTGTTGCACTAGAGGATCCTTTCCTGTCCATTTAATGAATAACGCACACTCCTTCAGGTGATCCTTACTCCATTAGAGATAAGAGGCAGAGATCGATATTAGTTTACTTCTTCTATTTGGTGGCGAGTAGGGATTACTATTTTGAATGTGGCTGATGTTGTTTTGGGGAATCGTTCTCCACCATAATTTTTGTGGGGGTTTTCTATTGAAAGAATATCCCCCCCTTTGTTTTGAAGGAGGATTTGCTGGAAATCCATACCCTCTCCTCCCACGTGATTGGTTCAGAGTCTTGTTGGGGTTCTCCTTTACTAGACCCACATTCTCCCTTCACTACTCAAACTTCACTGCTGGTTCAGACAGGCCTTTTCTGACTCTTGGATGCTTTTCTTATGCACCTCAATCACCCTTGATTGGTTTTTGCCTTGTGATTGAAGATCTATTCCCAACTGGAATCGAATTTACCTAGGTTAAGATGACATAGTTGCCACCATTACCACTCTGCCCTTGCCATTGTCCTCTCCTCTGTTGATATGTCCATCCTACCTAACTAGTGAATATTCGCTTATTTTGAAACTTGTGAGCAGTTTTTACTTACATTATTTATATTCCTTTTAAATAAATTTAATTTTATTATTATATTTATTTTTTATTTCTTATGAATGTAGGTTTTTCGGCAAAAATCAAGCTCTTTGTTCTACACATGTGAAAAAATAGAACATTATCATTTTGTTTTTTGAAAAATATGATTGCACCATATATTGAAGTCCTTGATCCAACAAAAGAAATAAAATTGAATTTCAATACATACAAAAACAATTGTGTTATACGGCCTGCCTATGTCTTAATTGTAATTGGTTTGACTTTGAAAATTGATTAAGGAAAAAATATTCAATAAAACACTATGAAACCAATTGGAAGCACTATATATCATAGTTACAAATCTAAATTAAAAATATATATATATCCTTCATGGAAAAAAAGTTATGTGTTATACGGTGAGCATCACTCCTTAAAAATGGTGTTTTTTTGAAAAAAACTAGTTTTCAAAGGAGATGGAAAAAGAAGTGCAATATGATTCCAAAAATTTTGAAAAAAATATATTTAGAATCTATAGAAAAAATGACACAAATCACTAGTTTGCATCATCTTCAAATTTGTCATGGTTTAGCCACCATAGTTATCCGAAAGTGAAAATTCAGTTAGAAAAAATCAATTCAGTGTCCAGTTTGGCAAAAATTGTAAACCATTATTGTGGGATCACCCGACCTCAAGGTGTGGGACATTGAAACAGTGGTCAAGTCTCCAGAGAAGGCCGACTTCCTCTTCTAAAATAAGTGTAAATGTGTTGGTCTAACCTAGAACATGAAACCTATTACTACTCTACTCTAATAGATCATAGAGAAAAAGGGATAGAAAGAGACATGAAATGTAAAGAAGGTGATGCACCAAGATATAATTTTGTTTCTTCAAGCCTCTAAACAACATAATACATCAATGGGATGGCTAAAACACATACTCAAATATGAAGGTAAATGATTTTTTACTCAAACTTGCTAGAGACAATGGTGATAATACCCAAATTTTATTGACATAAAGATTAGAAGCAACCTTTACAATGGAAGAATGCACAAATTGTAGTGTCTATAATAAAAAAATCCTAGAGAAGCTAGAGGAAGAACCCTAAAAAAATATATAAGTGTTTCTTTTATAGATTAAGCATAACTTGGATGAATGCAACTCAAACCCTAACCTCGCTAGGGTTAGCAATCAAGGAGATTTGATGAAGGAAAGATCTGCTTATGAAATATTCACCAAGAAGAGCCTAGAGAGAACAAAGCTTGCATGCCATCCACCTTGCCATAAATATTTTCCTGAAAGTCATCCAAATCCCCCACAAAATCAGGGATATGGGTATATATCCATCAGAAGGGATAAAACAACAATAATGAATGAGCATGGGAACCCATAAAATACACTTACAAAAGTTAGAGGAGCAACAAATGTCATACTTGAAGCCCTAGAATTGAAACATGCTACTCAAAATGTGATTCCAACATTAATGGCATCATCTGGAAAACATGCCAAATCCATGGGAAGGTCAGGGCATCGGGCCTGAAAAGAAACCTTTTCTTATGCACTAAATGGTCAAGACCCCCGAAAAGAGCACATTACCATGAATCATGCATCGGGCTAACCTCATACCACATGCTTAGAAGAAGGGATGAACAAAAGTCAAAACTTGAAAATCAGAAGTAAGAGTGAAGCCTTACCCCCAAAATCAAAAGTAAGAGTGAAGCCTTACCCCCAAAATTGGAAGTAAGAG
>VDFB02253793.1:0-14735 GCA_007258455.2 Sequoia sempervirens
CATTTAGATTGGCTTTCTGCATTTTCTCCACTATGTTAAAAGGAAGCTGAATGGTTTTAGGAGGAACCTTAGGAACATAAGGGTTTGTTCTTGTTGCTTGAGTGATCCTAGGTTGCTCCATTGCTTATTTAGGCCCATTAATAAGATGGTTTGATTGTGGAACATCTGTTGTTCTACCTATTGGTCCAACATCTGCACTTGGTTGAGGTTGTTGAGAAAATGATATTTAGATTGGATTTCTTCATTTGCTCCACTATGTTAAAAGGAAGCTGGATGGTTTTAGGAGGAACCTTAGGAACATAAGGGTCTATTCTTGTTGCTTGGGTGATCCTAGGTTGCTCCATTGCTTGTTTAGGCCCATTAATAGGTTGGTTTGGTTGTGGAACATCTGTTGTTCTACCTATTGGTCCAACATTTGCACTTGGATGAGGTTGTTGAGAAAATGATACTTTCCCAACCATGGAAGATGTATTGCCATCCATTGCTCTTTTCTTTGATCTTGTATTCTAGGGTATTGTATTGGCATATGCTTGATTTACACCACAAAAATCCTCTTGACCCCAAATGAAAAATGAGGAGTCCTCTCATGCATGATTTTTATTACTAGTAGTTGCTTGGTTTATGCCAATTTGCTGCTCTAAAGTAGAGGTTTCATTTTGAGCTACCATAGTTTGCATAAACTCTCCATTTTGACAAAAAATTTGATTATGAGCTTGCTCACAAGGGTAACACCACTCCTACTCCTGGGCTATATTATTTTGAATTGGGACCAAATATTTAGAAGTGTTGGTAGTAGTTGTGTGCATGCTATTCATAGTCTTAGTATGATTCCACTGATTTTATCCTTGATAAGGTGGCCTATTTTGTTGATAACCCTAATTTTGAGGTTGATAAGGCCTACTATTTTGAGCTTGCTTCCTATCCAATGTTGTTAAGTTATTGTTCATGTTTCATAGCAAGGTGGCCCAATCTTCTGGAAGTGCAACAAAAGTAGAAGGTTGGCTTATGGAAGGCACTGGAGTAGGAGCCACCAGGATAGGAGCCAATGTTGGCTGTGAAGGAAGCTATGTAAATAAAGGAATTGGTGGCCTAGGAGCTATCTTCCCAGCCTATATTAAACAATTTTCTCCCCTTATAGCAAGATCATATGCACCAGGTAAAGTATAACCTCCCATCGATTGAATCATAATAACTATATCACTGTTAAGAGCTCTTAAGAAGTATAGGAAAACATACTTGGGAGAAGGCTTCACCAAGACATGAATTATATCCCAAGTCTTCTGTAATCTATAATTGAAATCACTCATGAATTCATGAGGTGATCTTTTAATTGTTGGTAGTTGTTCTACCAGGGATAAGTGGTCACTCTTGTCTTCAAAGTGCTTGCATAATTTCTCACCTAACTCATCCCAATTGTGAATGGAGTTGGGTGGAAATCCTCTATACCACTGGAATGCTTTACCCTTAAGGGAAGTGGCAAGCAACCTAACTACCACATTATCTTATGTTACATCATGCATTGAGCATATGTTTTCCACATCTATGATGTGCTCTACTAGAGTTGTGGATGTTTCACCAGTGTAATGAGGAATACTTTTGAGGGCATTGACTCCAGTATATAATTCTTTTGGGCTAAAATTAAAGGGCTACCACCACTAAAAGATACAAAATGATGATTTCTAGGTAAATCCATAGGAAATAAATTTCTGTATATGAGCAACAATTGTTCTAGTTTAGAAAAATCTACCCACAGGTGGTGTAGATAGAGCTTTAAGAGATGGAATTGAGCCTCTATTTCTCCTAATAGGTGATAAGGATTGTCTATTTCTTCTTCTTATTGAAGCAAAATATGGTAAAGATGGTTGCTCAATGTATTGAAAATTACCTCTATAAGATGCTCTTGTTTGAATTTTGGGCATGAACGCACAAGTTTGCTTTGTAACTAGGTATTTTGGGTAGCAACTTGAGTTGTCGAATTTGATGTAGAGTCCTCCTTTGATTGTAGAGTCACTAGGGACTTGTTTGAGAGTCTCTTCAAGGCTAGAATGTTGAGAGTAGCACCACTCTCTCAACCAGATGAAGTGGAAATTCTTATTGGGTCCCATCGGGCGTGCCAAAAAGCTATTGTCACATAAAACTACATCCTGCTAAACTTGGAGTTCAGAATTCTAATGACACCATTGAAATGACCGGGTGATCCAACAACGCTGGTTTACAATTTTTGAGAGATTCTATTTTTTGCTAAAATCGCATATTTTTAGAAAATATAATGATTTAAGCCTTAAAAAGTTCCATTTGAAGGATTCCAATTGAAGAGGGTTTGATCAAACCACCTTAGATCAAACCCCCTTGGATAGAACCCCGCTAGTTTTAAACCATACCTATAATGAAATCTCCTTTACACTTGTCAAAATGCTGATAAAAAACCACTTTTGATTTACCTTTTGGGGGATCAAATGAATTCATTTAAATTTATTTTTTTAAGTATGTAGTCCTTATTATAAGCTTCCCAAAAAGTATAATTTTAAATAAATTTAATTTAATTTTTTTTGTTAAAGCACAACCGGATCGGTAGTATATTGATATTTAAAATAAAAGATACAATTTTTTTTCATACGCAGTCTAGATGTTTCTTCAGAGTCTAGGTGCCCTATATGGCACTATCCACTAGCTAGAAACATACTATATGTTCCTGATAAGCATGGAGTTTAAGAAAATTCATGTTGTATATGTCCATATTTGCTAAACAGAGGTGCCCTATATGGCACTAACAGAGACCTATTCTATCATGATTATATCTTGGAAGCAGTTAAGACAAAATTCCAAGCTTTCAAGTTCTATCCACCTTGTGTGTGGCTATGGGAGCTAGGCTGGAAGCCACATCGACCATTACTGAAACCTCTCCATCCGCACATTTATTAGCTATATTGTCAAATAATATGTTGGCCTCCTGATATACATGGTTGATAGGATAGTCTTCAATTGTGTCTAGAATTTATAAAGCCTAATCTAGGAGACCCTTAAGCTTCCAATTGGGGATATCTCATTTTTTGATTGCATTGAAAATAATGGTTGAGTCCCCTTCAATTTCAATCTTTGAGATACTTAACTGTTTATAGAGCAAGATACCTTCAATTAATCCATTAAATTTTGCACATTTTTTTATGGCTACTCCTAGGCTAATTGACTTATAGGCAATGACCTTCTTCTCCTAGGATTGAATGATGCAACCAACCCCAACCACCCTGAGATTCCCTCTAGAGGCTCCATTGAAGTTGAGCTTATGCCAGCCAAAATTCAAAGTCAACCAAACACACTGCATCCTTGTTGCTTGTTTTTCTTTACTGATGTCACCCACGAAGGGGGGAATGCAAAGACCATGCCAATTCTTCCTCATGAGATTATCCCATTCTGAATACCTACAATCTTTCCTGACATGTTTAAAATTTCTATTGTTTACTACTTCTACTATGGCTACCTCAATCTTGTTAAGTAGTCTATCAACACATAATTCTCTATCTTTGAATATTCTTTTGTTTCTCTCCTTCCAAATCTCCTAGACTAGTATTGAGGGACTACTAATGCATAAAGCTCCAAAAAGACTTTATTTTCTTAGTGATGGCTAGGAAAAAATCCATTGAAAGATACTTGAGGGCACGATAGTTGACTAGCCTAGTTTGTCAATGAGCCAGTTCCAACACTGAAGGGAGAAAGGGCATGTTAAGAGAAGATGATCAGGATTTTATTTTTCCTTTTTGCATAAAACACACGATGAAGGGCCTAGAAAGCCAATTTTCTTGAAGTAGTCAGAGGTTAAGTTCCTTCTTTGAATGGCAGCCCATGCAAAGGCCCCTGCTTTAGGCAGGCATAACTTATCCCAACATAGAGAAATGGGAAATAGATCTTTGAATTGTTGTGCCTCCTTGTATATTTCTTGGAACCCATCTTTAGAATTATATTGCCCATTGTTTGACCTTGTCCAAATGATTCTATCACTACCTTCACAAAATACCAGAGGCCTAGATGCTAGAATATTTTTTAGCATCTCCCAACTATCCTATCTCATATGAGCTGAAAAATATTTCCATCTCCATCCAAGAGGCAAGAAGGAGGCATCCCTCTCTACATAACTAAATAGGTTTGGTCCCCATATTTGGATGAAGAGACCTTTGAAAGCTTTGGTATCCATTAACCTATCTATTGGAGAATGACGGCCCCATGAGTCTTCCCAGAAGAGAACAAATTTTCCATCAAATACATCCAAAGAGACATAGTGTAAAAGCACACTCCTGCTTTTCATAATGAAATTCCAAATTCTAGATCATTTCGAAGGATTAAAGACTCTAAAGATCTCTTCCTTATTTCTAGAGTTCAAGTATTTCACCTGAATGATTCTAACCCATTTGAGGTATGGCTGTGAGTAAATTCTCCAAGCTAGTTTTGCTCCTAGAGCTTGATTTTTCTAAATCATGTTCCTGAGGCCAATACCCCCATCTTGCTTTGATCTACAAATTTTATCCTAGGATATTAAGGATTAATTTTTATTTTCTGAGAGACCTTTCCAGTAGAATATTCTCAAGAGATGTATTAATATTTTTTTAGTCCCTACTAGGAGGTCTAAGCAGGACATCATGTAAATGGGAAAAGCTGATAAAACTGATTAGAGAAGAACAACTTTTCCAGCCCAGGAGAACCATTTCCCTTTCCAAACAGATAATCTCTTTTCCATTTTTCCACAGAGAGGTTCCCATAGTTTTTAGTTTCGTATTCCTTTGTCAAGAGGAACCCCAAGATAAGAGCATGGAAGCTTTCCTATCTTGAACCCCAGATTATTAGCTATTATAGTTTCTTTTTTGTGGTCCAAATTAAAGAAGAAACTTTTAGACTTTTCATTACTTACCCTTTGACCAGAAGCTTTGTTATACTGATTGAGAATCAACTTGAAGTCCCTTGCTTCCTCTCTACTTCCCATACCCATCATAAGGGTATCATCTAAAAATTGTTGATGCGTGCAAGGCTCCACTCCACTCGTAATCTGAATACTTGCAATCTTTCAATGTCTTCTTGATTCTGAAATGCTCCTTCCCAAAGCCTTAGACGTTATTATAAATAAGAAGGGGGATGGATGGTCACCCTATCTCAATCCTTTAGAGGACTCAAAAAACCTTCAAGTGTCCCGTTAACAATGACTAAAAATATCAGAGTTGAAATACAAAAAAGGATCTAATCTATTCGTCTTTTGCTAAAACTGAATGCCTCCATGCATTTACATAGAAAACACTAGTCTACTTTATCATAAACCTTCTTCATTTCTAGTTTAATGATCATAGTTGGTCTCTTTTGACTCTAGATTGAGTGAATCACTTCTTGGGCTAAGATTATACCATTTAGAATTGATCTGCCTGGGACAAAACTAGTTTGTTCATCTGATATAATGCTTGGAAGCACCTTCTTAAGTCTGTTGGCCATGACCTTAGCTAGAAGTTTGTAGATCATGTTGCATAAATAGATAGGTCTAAATTCTTCCCACCTCATGGCATTCTCCTTTTTTGGAATAAGAGCTAAATATGTGTTATTAATTTCTTTCAAAATTCTCCCTACTTTCTGGGTTGCTATTATAGCTTCAACCACATCATCTCCAATGATACTCCAACACTTTTGGTAGAAACTAGTTGAGAAACCATCTGGGCCTTGGGCCTTGTCCATTTGGAACTAAGAAAGGGTTGCTTCAACTTCAACCCTATAAATCCTTTCAATGAGCATCCTATTCTATTCTTCTGAGACCAAGTTGGGAATGAAAAGTGAACATTTTATCTAGCTATCTAAATCCGAACCTTCCAAATGATTGAGGATGTTATTAAAATACTCCATTGCACTCTTTATAATCAAGGAAGGATCTTCTAGGACCACTCCATCTTCTACCTGTATTCTTGTAACTTTGCTTGCTGCTCTTCTTTGCTTGACTGAGTTATGAATTTTTTTTGTGTTTTTATCTCCATCCTCAACCTAGGATTCCCTGGACTTCTGCTTCTAGTAGATCTCTTCTTTAGCTAGAATGTCCTCATAATCCTGCAAAAGTTTATTTTCAAGGATAAAGCTCTCCTAGTCCATACCATCCTTGAGAACTTGCTCATTCAAGGCTGCCATCTCATGTTCTATTTTCTCTTTTTTCTGAAAATATGTTCATAAAATGCTCTTTATTCCACTATAATAACTTGTGCTTGGTTGCTTTTAGCTTAGACACTAAGAAAAATAACTTAAACCTTGAGAAATTCTCTTCATTCCACCATTCCTATAGATTTGTGAGGAAATCTTGAGGTTTTAACCACATAAACTCAAACTTAAAGGGTGACCATGTAGGTTTCTTATCTCTTAGGATCTCTAGTAGAATTGGAAAATGATCAGATCCCGACCAAGGCTCAACAAATTCTTTCAGGACATAGGGAATGGCGGATAGGTCCCCCTTTATGAAGAATCTATCTAGTTTTTCTACAATCAGGCTAAAACCAAGCCTACGGTTATTCCAGGTAATTTCATTACTCTTGGTCTCATTTTCCAGGAGATTGTTCTTGCAAATCCAGTTACTAAAGTCTTCCTAGGATCGACCAATCATTTGAGAGCCTCCCCTTTTATTAGAGTAGTGTAGAATTACATTAAAGTCTCCTCCTAGAATTATAAGTTGATATGAGAATCTTGTTAGGAGCCTTTCAATCTCTAACCAGACTTCTTTTTTCCTTATGGTGGGAATGGGTCCATAAACATTGATTAGGATAAATTTTGAATTATTGCTCAGAGATTGACAAACCCACCTTGCCAATTCTTTGTTGCCTCCACCATTTCAAATCTCACAACATTTTTCTTCTAGAGTATGGCCAAGCCTCTAGATGCACCATCTGCATTTACTGCCTTTGCCTGCCATAGAACCAATCTAAGAGAAAATTTAGCCACATCCTCTTAACTTAATTTTGTTTCCTGAAGGAGTATTATATTAGTTTTGTTTGCTATGCATTTGGGCTTGACCAAGTGTTGCTTGTTAGGGGCATTTAAACCCCTAATATTCCAAGAAAATATTTTTAGAGCTTTTGAGGAAGGGATGATCCCTTCCCCTACATCAGCAGGGCTGTAATCTTCATTTTCCCTTCTGCCTTCCCATCCAAGTTCTAAAGCTCTAGAAAATAATTTATGCCTCTTTTTCTTGGGGTATCCTTTCCACAATATGGCACTTTCCTAGAAGACATTTCCTGATTGAGCCCCATACCAATATTTTCGCTGCTTGGGATTTGGGGATTTATCTCTTCTTGATCATCATCATTTAGATTTTCCAACTCCTTTATTTTGTGAATCAAGGCTTGTCGCTCTAGTTCCTTCAACTCTTCATCTAAAATTTCATCAACTGATTCCTCTCCCGATTCACCTTCCATATCTCTCACCAGCTGATCCTCCATACTATCCTGGTTAAGTGTGAAGAGGGGGCTATTACTCCATTCTGCTACCTCCTGATGGTTCCTTTGATCCACAATGGCTAGATTCTTGTTTATCTCATTCAGCAGGTTTTCCACTTCGTGGCTCAATTGAAGTAGTTGGTGCTTACCATATTTTCTTGTCCATGTAACCTGTCTGTAGCTATGGATATTCCTCCTTTATTATGAGTGATGGGGGCTGAAAAGGGCCCTATCTCACTGTTTTCCCTCAAAGTGTTGTGCAAAAATCCTTGGGTCTCCTTTTCATGCATGGGGTATTGTGACATACCATTATTCTAGCCTCCTTATTCTGGGGCTTTGATGCCATCCTCACATCAAACACGCTTCCAAATTGATGACTCATGTTTTTATCATGCTGATTAAGATTCATGTTCTCCACAGTTTTACTGGGATTATCCTCCCCATGAGGGATATCTGCTTCCTTCCCTCTTCTCAATGAGTAGCTTGCAATGTAACTCTTATAGATAATACATTTTCTCCTTGTGAATTCTACAAAAATCTTTTGGAACCATGAGCCCTCATTAGTTAGGATTTCCATATTGTCCAAGTATCTGAATTTCATATCAAGGTCTACCAGAATCTTAGCCTTCCCTGATCTACCTAGGTAAAATCATTCATCATATCCAATCACTTTCCCCAGGGAGTTCCCAATTTTATCTAACACCTTTGTGCTCTAGTACTTAGAGGGAGATGAATTAAGGTTACCCAATGTGGATACCAAGTCAGGCAGTGAGTTGATGGATTGAAATTTAGTTTCCATTCCATTATATAAAAAAAGAATCTACAAAGAAAATTAATTCCCCATGCAAAAATCTCATTTCTAAGCTTTTATCTCTGTACTCAAGAAATAAGAAACCTCCATTTAGAGTTTTGATGCTTACCCGATCTAAAAAGATGGCTGAAAACCAATCTACAATCTGTTGCACTAGAGGATCCTTTCCTGTCCATTTAATGAATAACGCACACTCCTTCAGGTGATCCTTACTCCATTAGAGATAAGAGGCAGAGATCGATATTAGTTTACTTCTTCTATTTGGTGGCGAGTAGGGATTACTATTTTGAATGTGGCTGATGTTGTTTTGGGGAATCGTTCTCCACCATAATTTTTGTGGGGGTTTTCTATTGAAAGAATATCCCCCCCTTTGTTTTGAAGGAGGATTTGCTGGAAATCCATACCCTCTCCTCCCACGTGATTGGTTCAGAGTCTTGTTGGGGTTCTCCTTTACTAGACCCACATTCTCCCTTCACTACTCAAACTTCACTGCTGGTTCAGACAGGCCTTTTCTGACTCTTGGATGCTTTTCTTATGCACCTCAATCACCCTTGATTGGTTTTTGCCTTGTGATTGAAGATCTATTCCCAACTGGAATCGAATTTACCTAGGTTAAGATGACATAGTTGCCACCATTACCACTCTGCCCTTGCCATTGTCCTCTCCTCTGTTGATATGTCCATCCTACCTAACTAGTGAATATTCGCTTATTTTGAAACTTGTGAGCAGTTTTTACTTACATTATTTATATTCCTTTTAAATAAATTTAATTTTATTATTATATTTATTTTTTATTTCTTATGAATGTAGGTTTTTCGGCAAAAATCAAGCTCTTTGTTCTACACATGTGAAAAAATAGAACATTATCATTTTGTTTTTTGAAAAATATGATTGCACCATATATTGAAGTCCTTGATCCAACAAAAGAAATAAAATTGAATTTCAATACATACAAAAACAATTGTGTTATACGGCCTGCCTATGTCTTAATTGTAATTGGTTTGACTTTGAAAATTGATTAAGGAAAAAATATTCAATAAAACACTATGAAACCAATTGGAAGCACTATATATCATAGTTACAAATCTAAATTAAAAATATATATATATCCTTCATGGAAAAAAAGTTATGTGTTATACGGTGAGCATCACTCCTTAAAAATGGTGTTTTTTTGAAAAAAACTAGTTTTCAAAGGAGATGGAAAAAGAAGTGCAATATGATTCCAAAAATTTTGAAAAAAATATATTTAGAATCTATAGAAAAAATGACACAAATCACTAGTTTGCATCATCTTCAAATTTGTCATGGTTTAGCCACCATAGTTATCCGAAAGTGAAAATTCAGTTAGAAAAAATCAATTCAGTGTCCAGTTTGGCAAAAATTGTAAACCATTATTGTGGGATCACCCGACCTCAAGGTGTGGGACATTGAAACAGTGGTCAAGTCTCCAGAGAAGGCCGACTTCCTCTTCTAAAATAAGTGTAAATGTGTTGGTCTAACCTAGAACATGAAACCTATTACTACTCTACTCTAATAGATCATAGAGAAAAAGGGATAGAAAGAGACATGAAATGTAAAGAAGGTGATGCACCAAGATATAATTTTGTTTCTTCAAGCCTCTAAACAACATAATACATCAATGGGATGGCTAAAACACATACTCAAATATGAAGGTAAATGATTTTTTACTCAAACTTGCTAGAGACAATGGTGATAATACCCAAATTTTATTGACATAAAGATTAGAAGCAACCTTTACAATGGAAGAATGCACAAATTGTAGTGTCTATAATAAAAAAATCCTAGAGAAGCTAGAGGAAGAACCCTAAAAAAATATATAAGTGTTTCTTTTATAGATTAAGCATAACTTGGATGAATGCAACTCAAACCCTAACCTCGCTAGGGTTAGCAATCAAGGAGATTTGATGAAGGAAAGATCTGCTTATGAAATATTCACCAAGAAGAGCCTAGAGAGAACAAAGCTTGCATGCCATCCACCTTGCCATAAATATTTTCCTGAAAGTCATCCAAATCCCCCACAAAATCAGGGATATGGGTATATATCCATCAGAAGGGATAAAACAACAATAATGAATGAGCATGGGAACCCATAAAATACACTTACAAAAGTTAGAGGAGCAACAAATGTCATACTTGAAGCCCTAGAATTGAAACATGCTACTCAAAATGTGATTCCAACATTAATGGCATCATCTGGAAAACATGCCAAATCCATGGGAAGGTCAGGGCATCGGGCCTGAAAAGAAACCTTTTCTTATGCACTAAATGGTCAAGACCCCCGAAAAGAGCACATTACCATGAATCATGCATCGGGCTAACCTCATACCACATGCTTAGAAGAAGGGATGAACAAAAGTCAAAACTTGAAAATCAGAAGTAAGAGTGAAGCCTTACCCCCAAAATCAAAAGTAAGAGTGAAGCCTTACCCCCAAAATTGGAAGTAAGAGTGGAGCCTTATCCCCAAAATTGGAAGTAAGGGTGAAGCCTTACCTAGAAATTGGAAGTAAGGGTGATGCCATACTCCTAAAATTAGAAGTAAGAGTGAAGCCTTATCTCCAAAATTAGAAGTAAGGGTGAAGCCTTACCTCGAAATCAAAAGTAAGGGTGAAGCCATACTCTTGAAATCAGAAGTAGGAGTGAAGCCTTAACCCTAAAATCAGAAGTAAGAGTGAACCCTTACCCCCAAAATTGGAAGTAAGGGTGAAGCATTACCCTCGAAATCCAAAAATTTGACATAGTCAAATTTTTGAAAAAGGTTTCTGGGAAAGGGTAGTGGAAGAAAGGTTTACCTCTTAAAAATGAAAGGTAAAAGGAAGACTGAAAGCCCAAAAGAAACAAAATTTTGGAAATCAGAAGAAGCCTTACTTCTTACTTAAAGAAGGTAAGAGGTAAGAGTGAATCCTAAACCCTAGACCCAGAAATCGGAGGAAAAAGTTAAGGCTTACCCCCAAAATCAGAGGTAAGGGTTAAGGCTTACCCCCAAAATCAGAGGTAAAGGTTAAGGCTTACCCCCGAAATTCATAAATTTGAAACTTAGTCAATTGTTTTGAAAAAATATATTGGGGAAAAGGAAGGAAAGCCAGAGGCTTAAGAGGAGGAGTGGGAGGAATGAAGGGAAATAGAGTGATGGAGAAGGCATGTAGAAAAGCAAGTAAGCGACAACCCAAAATCTCAAAATGTTGAGACTTAACCAACTCTAGGACTTTTCCAAGGGATATTCATGCAAGATGGCTCATATGGAATCTTTTAGATCAATTATCAATGATGGGTTATCTAAGGATGACATGAAATGTCAACAGGTAGGGAGAGCATATTTCTTGCACTCAAAAAATATGATTAAGAGAGTGGTCTGACTATTGTTATATTTGAAAATTTAATCCTTTATGTGATTAAAATTTTACTTGTTAAGCCTTACTCATAGATCATTCAAATATTATCAATTATAGAATACACACTTTCTAAATTTATTAATACAATCACTTTGCATCCATCAATAAATAATGTAGAGAAATCTCCAAAAAAGAATCAAATGACATAACAACATGATGAAATGGTTGTTTACATAGTATTAAAACTCTAACAAAAGAGTTAAAGAGATGCAATTAGAGTTTTTATAGATTAATAAGGATGAAGGAACACTCTAGATTATAGGAGGTTCAGGGAGGTGAGAAAATTTATAGAAACATTCAATAGATGGGAAGGGATGGTGCATAGTATCACAAAAAATAAAGAAAAATTAATACTTGCTTAAAAAAAACATGATTGATGTGGTTTCTTTTGAGATAGGAGGCTATTTAAAATATGATCATCAGTATGTATGTACTCTAGACCAAGCTCCAAAAAATAAAAGGGAAAAATGGAAGGACCTACTATGAGGACAAGAGCTTGAGTCAATGAACAAATAGAAACTAATTTATAGAAGAAAATTTGAACTATTTCATCTTCCTCAACAAAGTGAACTTTTCAATAGAGAGTGGAAATATGCTAGTAGTTTGGAGAACTTGGAAAACACCAAATAACCTTTCTTTTACCACTGATAATTCTTTGCTATTATATTATCACCCATTTCAATTTTTGCCACATTAGCTAGTAATTTATAGTATCTTTCATTGTTAGTTTCATTACTCATGAGACTCTTTTCACCTTCCTCTTCATTATTTTTATAACAAGGTATGGGCCCTCCTCAAATCCATTTTTTCCAAATATAAGAAGCATGTAAGACAATCCAATGAAGGAATCTCTTGAATTTACAAAAGCCACTAAGAAACTTGGACATATTAAACTTGTTGTAACTAATAATGATTTAATATGTTTCATTTTTTCCTTTCAAAGGAGAATGCTCTAAACATAATCTAATTTCAAATCTATATTTTAGAATATATTTTAGATTTATTTTCTATTCATTTATTTAGTTATCTTTTATAATTATATCATAGTATGTAGCTATTGAATATTAATCTATTAATATTTTGGAGAAGCACTATGGCTAGTTGTGTTTTTTTGAAGTAGTATTGGATGCGGTCATGCCTGAAATTTTTGCTACAAAACCCATCAAATTTTTTTTTAATTCTGTTTTTAAAGCTAAATAGAGTTTAGAGGATCATGGTTTGATGTCAAACAAACATTTCCAAAAAATATTATTATTAGCAATAGTGTGCTCCTTAATATCCCTATTATAGCATTAACCACCTAGCACAACCATTAATGCTTACACTATAAGTTTGTTGATTGACTCAAAGAAAATTGGGTATAGTAGACTTGATTAACGTGCCACCAATAACTTCCACAATTACAATTTAACTGGCATGAGTATTGCATCACTTCATTTCGATAAAATACAAGAGATCATTAATATTAGGAGGATTTACTTTATCACACAAAAGAACATTTCTATTAAAATTTCACACAAGTGATAAAAAAAACATGGATGATGATTTTCATATTTTGAAGTTAATATTACACAATAATAATCAAATACCTATTTATTTGTTTATTTAATTATCCATTTGTATAAATATAAAACATATTTTCCATACACATTGATAAAATCTATTTCTTTAAAGAATAATTTAAAATAATAATAATATTAATCACTTACAACCTAAACATTATATTCCTATATTTTTATTTTTATTTTTACTCCAAAGAAAACTAAATTCACAAGGAAATCCTTCATCTCTAAGGGTAATTCTCATCATTTATTAATCTTTTCTTTACCCATTATCTTTATCCTCATTAAGATGTTTTGTTTGGTTTTGTTGTTTTAAAACACGAAGGGAATATATTATTCATTCCTTTAGTTAAGGAGTTTTAAGATATAAGAACTTACGTGGGATCTCCTCCCTAAAAGCTAGGGTTAGAACTATAAGGAAGACTATCGTTTTATTTTATTTTAGGAACCTCACTATTACAGCCTTAAGCTAGAAGTGCCAATAAATATATGCCACAGTGCAATATAGTTGACTATCCACGATAATGCTGCCAAGATATTGGGAACGTTTTATTTTACTTTTTTAAATTTCTGGTTTTCACATCAATGCTATAGATATTAATAAATGTGTAATAAGATTTAAGTCCACTAGTAAGGTATCGAATTTATCATGCTAATGATATTAGTATCATTATTCTATGGGATAAAGTGCGCTAGATCAAGACCCAATGTAGACAAGGATAATACAAGTTTATTTGACGCACCTTTTACGCCGAGGAAATTAAAATCGACATCTACCATAGGTTAATATTCATTACATGCTAAAATTACAGTGTCACGATGAAGTTCTTTTAATGCCACACTTACCATCGGATTGGTGATAACACTCATGATCACACTGGTTTCCGTCAGATGGTTTATCCAATGCAATGGATCTTAAATGAAGAGTTACCCTGTTCAACTTCCCTTACGTTTCCAGAGTTAAATTTCATTTCGTTTCTTTATATCGAACTATTCACCAATATTAAATCGCACATAGAGTAGTGCTTATCACATCATATCACTTATAAATTTAAAGTCCGTAAATAATAATATCATTCCTACTGATGACTTTATCTTATTCCAATTCTAGGGTGCCATAGGATTTGGAAAGAATGAATGAATGAAAGATTTTAATGACGTCCGCGAGACCAAACAGTCTATGGGACCGCGACAAAACAGGCCTAATTTGTCTTCATACTCTTTTCCAAGTCAGATCTCCTGCTGTTAAGTTTGACTAGAAGGCTAGCCGTCTGATTAATCTTATCTTCCTCAAATAGCTGGTGCATATTGTCCACTTTCAAACTATTTTCATGTTGAGTGCGGATATCCTCGTAAGCAATGCATTCCATGATGAAGTGCCATTCTGTTTCCACAACCCCTTTATTGCAGAAAATACAAGTTCTTTCTTCCCAAGTTTCCTTGGGTATCTTCCACCTACCGGTCTCACACCTAAGGTGATGTGATCCCGTCCTCAATTGTGCCACTAACA
>VDFB02253794.1:0-25603 GCA_007258455.2 Sequoia sempervirens
CCCATGGAAGCTCAAACATGAGTTTCTTTCTAAATACCACTATAACTCAACAAAAAATGAAGGTTCATGAAAGGTGATTACAAATATGTGTAAAGAATGCACAACTATAGTACAATCCACAATTGTAGTCACCAAAGTTGATTGATGTACCACAAAACCTCAAACATGAGTGGTTTCCTAAGTGCGGCTATAACTAAACAAAAAAATCAAAGTTCACGAAAGGAGATTACAAATATGCGTACATAATGCACAACTATAGTACAATCCCCAATTATAGTCACCAAAGTTGATCGGTGGTCCACGAAAACTCAAACACGAGTGGTTTCCTAAATGCAGCTATAATAACTCAACAAAAAATGAAGGTTTGCGAAAGGTGATACAAAATACATGTACGAAAAGGACAACTAAATTGCAATCCACAATCGTAGTCACCAAAGTTGATCGATGGCCCATGAAAACTCAAACACGAGATGTTTCCTACATGCGGCTATAACTCAACAAAAAATTAAGGTTCGTCAAATCCGATTGAAAATACGCGTATAGAATGGACATCTACAATGTAATCCACAAGCATAGTCACCAAAGTTGATCAATGGCCCACAAAAATTCAAACTCAAGTGGTTTCTTAAGTGCAACTATAACTCGAGAAAAAATGAAGGTTCACAAAAGGCGATAGAAAATACATGTACAAAATTGACAACTACAGTGAAATCCATAATCGTAGTCACCAAAGTTTATCAATGGCCCACGAAAATTCAAACACGAGTGGTTTCCCAAGTGCGACTATAACTTAATGAAAAATGAAGGTTCGCAAAAGGAAATAGAAAATATGTATATAGAATGCACAAATATAGTGTAATCCACAATCGTACTAACCAAACTTGATCGATGGCCCACGAAAACTCAAACACGAGCATTTTCCTAAATGCGGCTATAACTTAACAAAAAATGTAGGTTCATGAAAGGCGATTAAAAATGTGTACAAAATAGACAACTATAGTACAATCCATAATCGTAGTCACCAAAGTTGATTGATGGACCACAAAAAGTCAAACACGAGCAGTTTCCTAAATGCGCCTATAACTCAACAAAAAATTAAGGTTTGTAAAAGGAAATATAAAATATGCTTTTAGAATGCACAACTACAATGTAATCCACAAGTGTAGTCAACAAAGTTGATCGATGGCCCATGAAAACTCAAATTTGAGTGGTTTCCTAAATGTGGCTATAATTTAACAAAATATGTAGGTTCTCGAAAGGCGTTTAAAAATATTTGTATAGAATGCACAACTATAGTGCAATCCACAAGTGTAGTCAATAAAGTTGATCGATGGCCTACGAAAACTCAAATTTGAGTGGTTTCCTAAATATGGCTATAATTTAACAAAATATTTAGGTTCTCGATAAGCAATAAAAAATATGCGTATAGAATGAACAAGTACAGTGCAATCCATAATCATATGTACCAAAGTTGATTGATGCCCCACAAAAACTCAAACATGAGCGGTTTCCTAACTGTAGCTAAAACTCAACGAAAAATGAAGGTTCATTAAAGGCGATAGAAAATACACCTATAGAATGCTTGTACTACAGTGTAATCAACAATCGTAGTCACCAAAGTTGGTCAATGGCCCACGAAAACTCAAACACGATCATTTTCCTAAATGCGGCTATAACTCAACAAAAAATGAAGGTTCATGAAAGGCGATTAAAAATATGTGTACAAACTGGACAACTACTATACATTCCACAATCGTAGTCACCAAAGTTGATCGATGGCCCACAAAAACTCAAACATGAGCGGTTTCCTAAATGTGGCTATAACTTAACAAAAAATCAAGATTCATGAAAGGCGATAGAAAATACGCGTTCAAAAACTGGAAAATCTGGGTCTCTTGAGCACACGAGTAGCTATAAAACCCATATTTCCCATTTTCCCAAAAAAAAATGTTTCGTAGATTCTATTTTTGAGGGGTTCTTGCATGTTGGTGAAATATTAGTTTTTCAAAAAAGGACGTTCTAGGTCTACTCAGATTGACATTGTCTACAAAACCCATTTATCCCATTTTTCATAAAAAGATTGAATTTTTTTACCTCTATTACCTCCACTACTACTTTGAAAAAAAATATATCTTTTTCAACAAGATATTTTTTTAAAAAATGGGTGATCTGGGTCTCTTTACCACATGAACACCTATAAAACCCATATTTTTTATTTTCCAAAAAATAATTGTTTCGTAGATTCTATTTTTGAGGGGTTCTTGCATGTTGGTGAAAAATTAGTTTTTGAAAATAAGGACGATCTAGGTCTACTCAGAACTACATTCTCTACAAAACCCATTTCTCAAATATTTCATAAAAAGATTCAAAAAAATTGCCTCTATTACCTCTACTGCTACTACTTTTCAAAAAAATGTATCTTTTTCAAGAACAACTTATTTTTTCAAAAAATAGATGATCTAAATCTCTTCAGCACACTAGCACCTATAAATCCCATATTTTTTATTTTCCCAAAAAAAATTGTCTTGTAGATTCTATTTTAGATAGGTTGTTGCATGTTGGTGAAAAATTAGTTTTTCAAGAAAAAGATGATCTGGGTCTATTCAAAATGACATTCTCTATAAAACCCATTTCTCATATTTTTCATAAAAAGATTCAAAAAAATTTCCTTTGTTACCTCTACTACTCCTTTTCAAAAAAAAATATCTTTTTCAAAAACAACTTATTTAAAAAAAAAATGGATGATCTGGGTGTCTTTAGCTGTCGAGCACATATAAAACCCATATTTTTTATTTTCCCAAAAAAATTATTTCGTAGATTCTATTTTTTAGGGGTTCTTACATGTTAGTGAAATATTAGTTTTTCAAAAACAGCATGATTTGGGTCTACTTAGAATGAGATTCTCTACAAAACCCATTTCTTAGATTTTTGAGAAAAAAGATTCAAAAAATTTACCTCTGTTACCTATATTGCTTCTACTTTTAAAAAAATCTTTCTTTTTTAAGAACAACTTATTTTTTCAAAACCAGACGATCTGGGTCTCTTGAGCACACAGGCACCTATAATACCCATATTTTCAATTTTACACAAAAAAAATTCTTTCATAGATTCTATTTTTGAGGGGTTCTTGCATATTGGTAAATTATTAGTATTTCAAAAAAAGGATGATATGGGTGTTATTGAGAATGACATTGTCTACAAAACTCATTTATCCCATTTTTCATAAAAAGATTCAAAAAATTTGCTTCTACTTTTGAAAAAGATATATCTTTTTCAAGAAGTTATTTTTCAAAAAATGGACAATCTGGGGCTCTTTAGCACACGCATACCTATAAAACCCATATTTTCAATTTTCCAAAAAAAATAGTTTCGTAAATTCTATTTTTGAGGGGTTCTTCCATGTTGGTGAAAATTTAGTTTTTCGAAAAAAATTGTCTTTGTTACCTCTTTTGCTTCTACTTTTCAAAAAATCTATGTTTTTGAAAAACAAATAATTTTTTAAAAAACTGGACGATCTAGGTCTCTTTAGCACATGAGCACCTATAAAACAGATATTTTAGATTTTCCAAAAAAAATTGTTTTGTAGAATTCTTTGCATGTTAGTGAAAAATTAGTTTTTCAGAAAAAAAAAGGATGATCTAGGTCTTCTCAGAACGACATTCTCTACAAAACTCATTTCTCAAATTTTTCATAAAAAGATTCAAAAAGTTTGCCTCTGTTACCTCTACTGCTTCTACTTTTAAAAAAAATCTATCATTTTCAAGAGCAACTTTTTCTTTTTTTAAATGGACAATCTTGGTCTCTTGACCTCTCGAGCATCTATAAAACCCATATTTTTTATTTTCCCAAAAAAATTGTTTCGTAGATTTTATTTTTGAGGGATTTCTGCATGTTGGTCAAAAATTAGTTTTCTGAAAAAAGGAGATCTGTGTCTACTCAGAATGACATTCTCTACAAAACCCATTTCTTTGGTTTTCCATAAAAATATTAAATTTTTTTACCTCTGTTACCTCTACTCCTACTTTTCAAAAAAATCTATCTTTTTCAAGAATAACTTATTTGAAAAAAAAGGGACAATCTGGGTCCCTTTAGCACACGAGTACCTAAAACAATATTTTGATTTTCCCAAAAAAAATTGTTTCGTAGATTCTATTTTTAAGGGGTTCTTGAATGTTTTTGAAAAATTAGGTTTTTGAAAAGAGGAAGATTTGGATCTACTCAGAATGACATTCTCTACAAAACCATTTCTTAAATTTTTCATTAAAAGATTCAAAAAAATTGCCTCTATTACCTCCACTACTACTTTTCAAAAAAATCTATCTTTTTCAAGAACTTATTTTTTCAAAAACCAAGCAATCTGGGTCTCTTGAGCACATGAGTACCTATAAAACCCATATTTTAAATTTTCCAAAGAAAAATGTTTCATAGATTCCATTTCTGAGGGGTTCTTGCATGCTGGTGAAATATTAGTTTTTCGAAAAAAATGACGATCTGGGTCTACTCAGAATGATATTCTCTACAAAAGCCACTTATCCCATTTTTCATAAAAGGATTCCAAAAATTTTCCTTTGTTACCTCTATTGCTTCTACTTTTCAAGAACTTATTTTCTCAAAAAATGAACGATCCGTGTCTCTTTAGAACACAAATGGTTTCCTATATGCATCTATAAATCGACCAAAATTGAAGGTTCACGAAAGGTGATAGAAAACATGTGTATAGAATGAACAACTATAGTGTAATCGACAATCATAGTCACCAAAGTCGATGGATGGCCCACGAAAACTCAAATACGAGTAGTTTCCTAAATGTAGCTATAACTCAACAAAAAAGAAGGTTCACAAAAGGCGACAAAAAATACGCATAAAAAATGGACAACTATAGTGAATCCACAATCGTAGTGACCAAAGTTGATCAATGGCCCATGAAAACTCAAACATGAGTGGTTTCCTATATGCAGCTATAACTCAACAAAAAATAAAGGTTTGCGAAAGGTGATAGATAATATGTGTATAGAATGTACAACTATAGTGTAATTTACAAGCATAGTCACCAAAGTTGAGTGATTGCCCATGAAAACTCAAAGTCGAGCAGTTTCCTAAATGTGGCTGTAACTCAAAAAAAAATTAAGGTTCGCGAAAGGCGATAGAAAATACACAAAAAATGGACAACTATAGTGCAATCCAAAATCATAGTCTGCAAAGATGATCGAAGGCCCACGAAAACTCAAACATGAGGGGCTTCCTAAATGCGGCTATAACTCAACAAAAATGAAGTTTTGTGAAAGGCGATTAAAAATATGCGTACAAAATGCACAACTATATTAGAATTCACAATCATAGTCACCAAAGTTTTATGATGGCCCACAAAAACTCAAACATGAGCGATTTCCTAAATGCGGTTATAACTCAACAAAAAATGAAGGTTTGCGGAAGGTCATAGAAAATACGCATATAAAATGCACAACTACAGTGTAATCCACAAGTGTAGTCAACAAAGTTGATCTATGGCACATGAAAACTCAAACACAAGCGGTTTCGTAAATGTGGCTATAACTTAACAAAAAATGAAGGTTCGCGAAAAGCGATAGAAAATACACATATGGAATGGACAACTATAGCGCAATCAACAATCATAGTCTCCAAAGATGATAAAAGGCCCACGAAAACTCAAACATGAGGGGCTTCCTAGATGCGACTATAACTCAACAAAAAATGAAGGTTCACAAAAGGCGATAGAAAATATGCATATAGAATGCACAACTATAGTATAATCCACAATCGTAATCACCAAAGTTGATCGAAGGGCTACAAAAACTCAAACATGAGGGGCTTCCTAAATGTGGCTATAACTTAACAAAAAATGAAGGTTCGTGAAAGGAAATAGAAAATACACATATAGAATGCACAATTAGTGTGTAATCCATAAGCATACTCACCAAAGTTGATCAATGGCCCACAAAAATTCAAACTCAAGAGGTTTCCTAAATGTAGTTATAACTCAACAAAAAATGAAGCATAGAAATAGGTGATAGAATAATATGCGTACAAAATGGACAACTACAGTGCAATCCATAATCGTAGTCACCAAAGTTTATTGATGGCCCACAAAAACTCAAACAAGAGCGGTTTCCTAAATGCGGCTATAACTAAAAAAAAATGAAGTTTCCTAAAAGGCGATTAAAAATATGCATACAAAATGCACAACTAAGCTACAATCCACAATCGTAGTTAGAAAAGTTTGTTGATGGCCCACAAAATCTCAAACATGAGCGTTTTCCTAAATGCGGCTATAACTCAACAGAAAAAGAGGTTCGTGAAAGGCGATAGAAAATTCGCGAATACAATGCAAAGCTATAGTGTAATCCACAAGCATAGTCACCAAATTTCATCAATGGACCAAGAAAACTCAAACTCAAGCGGTTCCCTAAATGTGGCTATAACTCAACAAAAAATGAAGGTTCATGAAAGGCGATAGAAAATACACGTACATAATGGACAAATACCGTGCAATCCATAATTGTATTCACCAAAGTTGATCGATGGCCCACAAAAATGCAAACATGAGTGGTTTCCTAAGTGCAGCTATAACTCAATGAAAAAAAGAAGGTTCAAGAAAGGTGATAGAAAATACACGTATAGAATGCACAACTACAGTGTAATCCACAATCATAGTCACGAAAGTTATTTGATGGCCCACGAAAACTCAAACATAAGCATTTTCATAAATTCAGCGATAACTCAACAAAAAATGAAGGTTCTTGAAAGGTGATTAAAAATATTCATTCAAGTTGCAAAACTACAGTACAATCCACAATCGTATTCACCAAAGTTGATTGATGGCCAAAAAAAACTCAAACATGAGCGGTTTCCTAAATGCAGCTATAGCTAAAAAAACATGAAGGTTTGTGAAAGGCAAGAGAAAATACATGTATAGAATGAACAACTATAGGGTAATCCACAAGCCTAGTCAGCAAAGATGATAGATAGCCCACAAAAACTGAAACACGAGCAGTTTTCTAAATGCGACTATAACTCAAATAAAAATTAAAGTTCGCAAAAGGCGACCGAAAATACTCGTACAAAATGGACAACTATAGTGCAATCCACATCATAGTCACCAAAGTTGATTAATGGCCCATGAAAAATTCAAACACGAGTGACTTCAACAGTGCAGCTATAACTGAACAAAAAATGAATGTTTGTGAAAAGTGATAGAAAATACGCTTATAGAATGCACAACTAAAGTCTAATCCACATGTGTAGTCACCAAAGTTGATTGATGGCCCAAGAAAACTTAAACTCGAGAAATTTCCTAAATACGGCTATAGCTAAAATAAAAATGAAGGTTCACGAAAGGTGATAGTAAATACACATAGAGAATGGACAACTATAGTGCAATCCACAATCATAGTCACCAAAGTTGATTGATGGCCCACTTAAAGTCAAACACGAGCTATTTCCTAACCGGAGCTATAACTCAACGAAAAATGAAAATTTGCAAAAGGTGATAGAAAATACGCATATAGAATGCTCAACTACAGTGTAATCCACAAGCATAGTAACCAAAGTTGATAGGTGGCCCACTAAAACTAAAACACAAGCGGTTTCCTAAATGCGGCTATAACTCAACAAAAAAAGATGGTTCATAAAAGGAGATTAAAAATATACGTACAAAATGAAAAACTCCATATAGAAAAGGTTCACGAAAGTCAATAGAAAATACGCATATAGAATGCACAACTATAGTGTAATCCACAAGCGTAGTCACCAAACTTGATCGATGGCAAAAAAAAACTCATAATGCACATCTGTAGTGCAATCCACATTTGAAGTCACCAAAGTTGATTGATGGCCCATGAAAACTCAAACACGAGTGGTTTCCTAAATGTAGCTATAGCTCAAAAAAAGGAAGGTTCATGAAATTTGATAAAAAATACGCATATAGAATGTACAACTACAGTGTAATCCACAAGCGTAGTCACCAAAGTTGATATGTGGCCCACGAAAACTCATACTCGAGCAGTTTCTGAATTACGGCTATAACTCAACAAAAAATGAAGGTTTGCAAAAGTTGATAGAAAATACGCATAGAAAATTGATAACTATGGTGCAATCGACAATTGTTGTCACCAAAGTTGATTGATGGCCCACGAAAACTCAAACACAAGTGGTTTCCTTAATGCGGCTATAACTCAACAAAAAATGAATGTTCATGAAAGGCTACAAAAAATACGCGTACAAAATATTAACTAAAGTGCAATCCACAATCATAGTCACCGAATTTGAATGATGGCCCATGAAAACTCAAACACGAGCATTTTCCTAAATGCAGCTATAAGTCAACAAAAAATGAAGGTTCATGAAAGGTGATAGAAAATACACATATAGAATGCTACACTACAATGTAATCCACAAGCATAGTCACCAAAGTTGATCAAAGACTCACAAAAACTCAAACCTGAGCAGTTTCCTAAATGCAGCTATAACTCAACAAAAAATGAAGGTTCGCTAAAGGGGATAGAAAATCAACGTACATAATGGACAACTTCAGTGCAAACCACAATCATAGTCACCAAAGTTAATCGATGGCCCTCGAAAACTCAAACACGAGCAGTTCCCTAAATGCGGCTATAACTCAACAAAAATGGAAGGTTCTCGAAAGGCAATAGAAAAATCATTTATAGAATGCACAACTACAATGAAATCCACAATCGTAGGCACCAAAGTTGATCGATGGCCCACCAAAACTCAAACTCGAGTTGTTTCCTAAAAATGGCTATAACTCAACAAAAAATAAAGGTTCGCGAAAGCCGATAGAAAATACACATACAAAATGGACAACTACAATGCAATCCACAATTGAAGTCAATAAAGTTCATCAATCGCCCACGAAAACTCAAACATGATCATTTTCCTTTGTGTGGCTATAACTCAACATAAAATGAAGGTTCGTAAAAGGCGATTATAAATATCCACACAGAATGCACAACTATAGTGCAATCCACAATCGTAGTCACGAATGTTGATTGCCCACAAAAACTCAAACATGAGCGTTTTCCTAAATGCAGCTATGACTCAATGAAAATTGAAGGTTCACAAAAGGTGATAGGAAATATGTGTATATAGTGTAATCCACAATCATAGTCACTGAAGTTGATCAATGGCCCACGAAAACTCAAACTTGAGCTATTTCCTAAATACAGTTATAACTCAACAAAAAATGAAGGTTCGTGAAAGACGATAGAAAATACATGTACATAATGGACAACTAAAGTGCAATAGACAATCGTAGTCACCAAAGTTGATCAATGGCCCAAGAAAACTCAAACCTTATCATTTTCGTATATGCGGCAATCCACAATCCTAGTCACCAATGTTGATCGATGGCCCACGAAAACTCAACCATTATCATTTTGATATATTCGGAAATCCTCAATCGTAGTCACTAGAGTTGATCGATGGCCCACAAAAAACAAAGGTTCGTGAAAAAGTTATTCAAAACATGCCACAAAATGTACAACTACAATACAATCCACAATCGTAGTGACAAAAGTTGATTGATTTCCCACAAAATTTCAAACATGAGTTGTTTCCTAAATGCGGCTATAACTCAACAAAAAATGAAGGTTTGTGAAAGGGGATAGAAAATACGTGTATAGAATGCACAACTACATTGTAATCCACAATCAAAGTCACAAAATTTGATCGATGACCCATAAAAACTCAAACACGAGTGGTTTCCTAAATGCGGCTATAACTCAACAAAAAAGGAAATTTCTTCCCGAGTAGCTTCGATCCTATGCCTCTCGTATGCTTCTCGAAGTGTGCAAATGAGTCTTGCTCGTTCTCCGTTGACTTCTTCTGTTTGATGGAAGAAGAGGCTTCGAGATAATTACTGTCAGTGTCAGGCAGATTGAGAGTTTGGAGGTACTCCATCTGTCGGCAGTAAGCACACTCTATTGCACCAGGAGAGTTAGCCCAATCATGGCCACAAGCAAACTTGGCCACTGGCTTTGTCGCTGAAGAAGCTCCCGTACTATCAGGCGGTGTAAGCGGGGAGTATGAGGATGATTTATCCTCGGAATGCGGACAGAAACCACAAATGTGTGCACTTCCCGATACAGGAGGACTTCTCCTGTTCTGCTCCTCTAAGATGTCCTACAACCACATTTGCAGTCTTTCTTTCTCCATGTTGGATTCCTCCAATAACCGCTGAAGTTCTGCATTCTCGCTCTGCAGGCGACGATTGGCTTCTTCCAACTCCTGCATCTTGTTAGCCTTCTCTCGATGGTCTCGATAGAGTTCTTCAACCATGCCTTTCATTGCCATAATATCATCCACCATGGATGGGGTCAATGTCAGCCTGGAAGATTCACCCTTTTCTGATGCCATCTTTGTTCCAAACTCCAAATGTCCACCTGTCAACTTCCACACAGCTTAACAAAAGCAGCAAACTCGCAAGCTGATTAGCAATCACTCCTACAACACTAGCCAAACAAAGCTATGATACCACTTTGATCCGTATAGCGGAAGGGATCTATGACAATTGTTGCGAGTGATTACGAACAAAGGTGTAAAGACATCAACAATGAAGTAACATGAACATTAATCAGAGAAGATTCAAAACATAGAATCAAGAGAGAGATAAGAAGACACCGATTTGATTACGGAGTTCGTCCGAGTGGACTACGTCTCCGGGTCGAGCTCAAACGAGTGACCAATCTATTGATATGTTCTGAACTGCAGTACAATCTCCACGAGCCTCTTGTAACACTGCTTACAATACCTTGTAGCCTTCCACAAAGTTAGACAAAAATCTCTCACTCACACCCCTTGGAAGATGACAAAGAGTAAGGAAACTAACTTTGCCTAACACAAGACTATTACAAGACTCAGAACATCAATACATCCCAGAATATTCTCCTAATTCCCTCTAAGAAATTCTCTCACAAAAAGCCTCTCAAAGACCAAGAGAAAGGGAAAAACAAGAGAGAATGATCAACTAATGGATGCTTGATCGATTGATCGATGAAAAATACTCCAAGCCTTCCCCCTTTTATACTTGGAGTTTTCCCGATATGGTAGAAACCATAAAATCTCCAAAATCTCCCTTATTCCTCCATTTTACATAAGAATATTCAAAATATCCCTAATAATCTTTTAAAAATTATCTAAGCCCTTCAATTCTTCACTCGGGCTCTAGGAGGTTTTAACTAATCCTAAGAAAGGATTATTGTTTTTCCCATCTTAACTAATAACCCCTTATTGTTATTAGTTAACAATTCGGGCCTAACAACTCACCATTTAAAACCCGTGCAATATATTTCTAAACCGTGCTCGGTGGCTTAGTGGTGCATAAACCTTTTGGAGAACCGGACATCGCGGGTTAAACTCCCACCCATGCTATTTTAAAAACCGTTGAAATCTTAATACACAACAAAACAAACCGACATCCATATTTGGTAAACCGGATGGCGTTTGGTGCAACGGCTGAGCGGGTATTTCGCATATGTGTGGTTGTGTGTTCGAATCCAACGCGCGCCAAACCTTTTAACAAACTCAGATCCGATGGAGAGAGAAGCCGGCCATGTGTCTTGCACCAACGTCGCCACGTGTCACGAGACAATTCCCTAGTCATCCACGCTGTCAATGAGTCACCTGCCAACTCAACACCACATGCCACATCACCTAGATGACACGTGTCAGCTTTGGACTCGCTGGTGACATCCACGTCAACGTACGAAGTAGCTGGCAGCCACGTCAACAACCGACTGGTCCAACTCATCTGCTGACTGTTTATTTGCCACATCATCGGCCTGCCACGTGTCAATACTTGACTGGTCCGCCGTGCTGACTTATCTGCCCAGTCAGCTGCCACGTCACCTGCACGATCTGTACGGACTGCAACGTGTCAGGACGCTATTGGTCCACGTCATCATCCGTACGATGACCTGTCCATCAAGTCAGCAAGATGACGTCATGCTGACGTCAGCAACTGTACCTCATGGTACCTCGGTCAACCACGAACTTTGACTTGCTATAACTCTTGTGTACGTGCTCTATTTTCGACAAAACGAACGCCGTTGGAATCGTGACGATGAGACCTTCGCGATGACGCCAACCTTGACCAATTTGGTGACAATTAATTTTTTCCACCTTTTTCTCGTCCCTGAATGCTGAGTTGACCGACCTTTGACCAAACTTTGACCGGTGATATCTCGGACATACGGACTCGAAATTCGATGAAATGAACTTTGTTGTGATCGTGTCGACGAGCCCTCCGAACTGACACCATTTTCGGTTGATTCTGAGTCCATCAACTTTTCGCCTCCTGACGGCCTCTTGGTCCAAGGGTTGACCCAACTTTGACTACACGTAACTTGAGTAAACAGACTCCTTTTTCACTCGTTCAAGTTGCGCCGGATTCAGAATTGTGTGCTCTACGCGATGGCATTGCTTCCAAGAGAAACTGGAACACTTCAATTTCAGGTCCTGAAGATCCACCTGGATCAGCTATAAACCAACTTTGGTGATTACGATTGTGGATTGTACTATAGTTGTGCATTTGGTACACATATTTTTAATCTCCTTTCACGAACCATTAATTTTTGTTGAGTTCTAGCTGGATGTAGTAAAAACGGTCGTGTTTGAGTTTTCGTGAGCTATCGATCAACTTTGGTGACTATGATTGTGGATTACACTATAGTTGTGCATTCTAGAAGTGTATTTTCTATAGACTTTCGCGAACCTTCATTTTTTGTTGAGTTATATCCTAACTTAGGAAACTGCTCGTGTTTGAGTTTTCATGGCCCATCAATCAACTCTGGTGACTACAATTGTGGTTGCACTATAGCTCTCCATTCATACGGGTATTTTCTATCGCCTTTCACGAACCTACATTTTTTGTTTAGTTATAGCCGCATTTAGGAAACCGCTCGAGTTTCTGTTTTCATGCGCCATCGATCAACTTTGGTGACTACAATCGTTTCCAATCTGTACGAATATTTTCTATCTCCTTTCACGAACCTTCATTTTTTGTTGAGTTATATCCACATTTAGGAAACCACTATTGTTTCAATTTTCGTAGGCCATCGATCAACTCTGGTGACTACGGTTATGGATTGCACTATAGGTTTCCATTTTGTATGCATATTTTCTATCATCTTTCGTGTACCTTCATATTTTGTTGAGTTCTAGCCACATTTAGCAAACCTCTCAAATTTGAGTTTTCGTGGGCCATCAATCAACTTTGGTGACTACGCTTGTGGATTACACTATAGTTGTGCATTCATTCTATATGCATATTTTTTATTACCTTTTGCGAACCTTCATTTTTCATTGAGTTATAGCCACATTTAGGAGACTGCTTATGTTTGAGTTTACATAGGCCATAGATCATATTTGGTGACTACAATTGTGGATTACACTGTAGTTTTTCATTCTATAGACATATTTGTTATCGCTTTTTGCGAAACTTCATATTTTGTTGAGTCATTTCTGCATTCAAGTAAACACTCAAGTTTGTGTTTTTGTGGGCCATCAATCAACATTGGTGATTATGATTGTGGATTGCTCTGTAGTTTTGCATTTTGTATGCATTATGTAGCCACCTTTAGGAAATCAGTCATGTTTGAGTTTTTATGGGCCATCAATCAACTTTGGTGACTATGATTGTGGACTACTCTATAGTTGTGTATTCTATACACGTATTTTCTATCGCCTTTCGTGAACCTTCATTTTTCATTCACTTATAGCTGCACTAAGGAAACCACTCTTGTTTTAGTTTTCATGAACCATCAATCAATTTTGATGACTATGATTATGGATTGCACTGTAGTCGTCCATTCTGTATGTGTATTTTCTATCGCCATTCGCGAACCTTCATTTTTTGTTGAGTTATAGCAGTATTTAGGAAAATGCTTGAGTTTGAGTTTTCGTGGTCCATCAATCAACTTTGATGATTACAATTGTGGATTGTAATATACTTGTGCATTCCGTAAGCATATTTTTAACCGGCTTTCATGAACCTTCCTTTTTTGTTGAGTTATAGCTACATTTAGAAAAATGCTCGTGTTTGAGTTTTTGTGGGCCATCAATCAACTTTGGTGACTATGCTTGTGAATTACACTGTAGTTGTGCATTCTATAGGCGTATTTTCTATCGCCTTTCACAAAAATTCATTTTTTGTTGAGTTATAGCAGCATTTAGTAAAACGCTCATGTTTAAGTTTTCATGGGTAATCAATCAACTTTGGTGACTACGATTGTGGATTGTTCTATAGTCTTGTGCATTATGTATGCATATTTTTAATCGCCTTTCCCAAACCTTCTTTTTTTGTTGAGTTATATCCACATTTAGGAAAACGCTCGTGTTTGAGTTTTCGTGGGTCATCATTTAACTTTGGTGACAACACTTGTGGATTACAATGTAGTTGTGCATTCTATAGGCGTAATTTCTATCACCTTTCATGTACCTTCATTTTTTTTTGAGTTATAGCCGCTATTAGGAAACCACTCATGTTTAAGGATTTTTGGGCCATCAATCAACTTTGGTGACTACGATTGTGGAATGCACTATAGTTCTGCATTATGAATGCTAATTTTCTATCGCCTTTTGCGAACCTTCATTTTTTGTTGAGTTATAGCCACATTGAGGAAATTACTCATGTTTGAGTTTTTGTGGTTCATCGATAAACTTTGGTGACCACGATTGTAAATTACATTGTAGTTGCCCATTCTATACTTGTACTTTCTATCGCCTTTTGTGGGCCTTCATTTTTTTTGAGTTGTAGCCGTATTTAGGAAACAACTCGTATTTAAGTTTTCTTGCGCAATCAATCAACTTTGGTGACTACGATTGTGGATTACACTGTAGTTATTCATTCTATACATGTATTTTCTATCACCTTTAGTGAACCTTTCTTTTTCGTTTAGTTATAGCCGCACTTAGGAAATTGCTTGTGTTTGAGTTTTTGTAGGCCATCAATCAACTTTGGTCTCTACGCTTATGGATTACACTGTAGTTGTGCATTCTATACACATATTTTCTATTTCCTTTCACGAACCTTCATTTCTTGTTCAGTTATAGCTACATTTAGCAAACCGCTCATGTTTTAGTTTTTGAGGGCCATCAATCAACTTTGGAGACCATGATTGTGGATTGTACTATAGTTGTGCATTATAAATGTCAATTATCTGTCGCCTTTCATGAACCTTCTTTTTTTATTGATTTATAGTCACATTTAGGAAATCGCTCGTGTTTGAGTTATAGCCACATTTAAGTAACCACTCATGTTTGAGATTTTGTCGGCCATCGATCAACTTTGGTGACTACAATTGTGGATTCTACTGTAGTTGTGCATTCTATACGCGTATTTTTAATCTCCTTTCATGAACCTTCTTTTTTTGTTGAGTTATAGCAGCATTTATGAGAACACTCATGTTTGAGTTTTTGTGGGCTATCAATTAAATTTTGTGACAACAATTGTCAATTGCACTGTAATTGTCCAATTTGTACCCGTATTTTCTATTGCCTTTCGCAAACCTTCACTTTTTCCCTAGTTATAGAGGCATTCAGGGAACCACTCGTATTTAAGTTTTCATCGGCCATCGATAAAATTTGGATACTATGTATGTGAGTTACACTGTAGTTGTGCATTCTGTATTCGTATTTTCTATCGCCTTTCATGAACTTTCATTTTTCATTGAGTTATACTTAAACTTAGGAAATTGACCGTGTTTGAGTTTTTGTGGGTAGTTGATCAACAAAAAATGAAGGTTCGTGAAAGGAAATTAAAAATATGCGCACAAAATGTACAACTATAGTACAATCCACAATCGTTGTCACCAAACTTGATTGGTGGCCCACAAAAACTCAAAGAAGAGCGGCTTCCTAAATGTGGCTATAAATTAACAAAAAATGAAGGTTTGATAAAAGTGATAGAAAATACTCGTATAGAATGCAACCCTACAATATAATCAACAAGTGTAGTCACCAAATTTAATTGATGGCCCACGAAAACTCAAACAATAGCGGTTTCCTAAATGCGGATATAACTCAACAAAAAATGAAGGTTGTATGATTGTCGGGCATCGATCAACTTTGGTGACTACGATTAGGGATTGTTTTGTAGTTGTCCATTATGTACATGTATTTTATATGGCCTTTTGCGAACCTTCATTTTTTGTTGAGTTATAGACGCATTTAGGAAACTCATCGAGTTTGAGTTTTCGTAGGCGATCGATCAATTTTGGTGACTACGCTTGAGGATTACACTATAGTTGTGCATTTTATACACATATTTTCTATAGCTATTCTTCATCCTTAATTTTTTGTTGAGTTATAGCCATATTTAGGAAACTGCTCATGTCTGAGTTTTTTTGGGACATCAATCAAATTTGGTGACAACAATTCTGGATTGTAGTATAATTTTACATTCCATAGGCATATTTTTAATCGTCTTCCACGAACCTTCATTTTTATTTGAGTTATAGTCACATTTATGAAAACGCTCGTGTTTGAAGATTCGTCTGCCATCAATCAACTTTGGTGACTACAATTGTGGATTACACTATATTTGTGCATGTTATATGCTTATTTTCTATCGCCTTTCGTGAACATTCACTTTTTGTTGAGTTAAAGCCGCACTTAGGAAACCACTATAACTCAAATACAAGCAGTTTCCTAAGTGCGGCTATTAACTCAACAAGGAATGAATGTTCACGAAAGATGATAGAAAATACATGTATAGAATTCAAAACTAAAGTGTAATCCACAATCGTAGTCACCAAAGTTGATTGATGGCCCACAAAAACTCAAACACGAGTGGTTTCCTAATTGCGACTATAACTCAACAAAAAATGAAGGTTCACGAAAGGCGATATAAAATAAGCATATACATTTCACAACTACAGTGTAATTGCCAATTGTAGTCAACAAAGTTGATCGATGGCCCACGAGAACTCAAACACGACCATATTCCTAAATGCGGCTATAACTCAAAAAAAAATGATGGTTTTTGAAAGGTGATTAAAAATATGTGTATAGAATGGACAACTATAGTACAATCTACGATCATAGTCACAAAAGTTGATTAATGTCCCATAGAAACTCAAACATGAGTAGTTTCCTAAATGCGACTATAACTCAACAAACAAATGAAGATTCGCAAGAGGCTATAGAAAATAGATGTATAGAATAAACAACTATAGTGTAATCCACAATCATAGTCACCAAAGTTGATCGATGTCCCATGAAAACTGAAACACAAGCAGATTCCTGAATGCATGTATAACTCAACAAAAAATGAAGGTTCACGAAAGGTGATAGAAAATACACATATACAATGCACAACTACAATGTACTCCACAATCGTAGTCACAAAAGTTGATCAATGGCCCTTGAAAACTAAAACACGAGCATTTTCCTAAGTGTAGCTAAACTCCATGAAAAATGAAGGTTCACGAAAGGAGATAGAAAATACTCATATAGAATGCATAACTACAGTATAATCCACAATCATAGTCACCAAAGTTGATCGATGACCCACAAAATTTCAAATACGAGCGTTTTCCTAAATAAGGCTATAACTCAACAAAAAATAAAGGTTCGTGAAAGGCAATTAAAAATATGTGTTGTACAAAATGCACAACTATGGTACAATCCACAATCGTTCCCACCATCATTGATTGGTGGCCCACGAAAACTCAAACACGATTAGTTTCCTCAATGCAGCTATAACTCAACAAAAAATGGAGGTTTGCGAAAGGCGATAGAAAATACACATATAAATGCACAACTACAGAGTAATCCACAAGCGTAGTCACCAAAGTTGAACGATGGCCCACGATAACTCAAACTCAAGTGGTTTCATAAATGTGGCTATAACTCAACATAAAATGAAGGTTTTCGAAAGGTGATAGAAAATACGTGTATACAATGCACAACAATGGTGCTCCACAATCCTAGTCACAAAAGGTGGTCGATGGCCCATAAAAACTCAAACATGAGCAGTTTCCTAAGTGCAGCTATAACTCAATAAAAAATAAAGGTTCACGAAAGGGAATAGAAAATACATGTATAGAATACACAACTGTAGTGTAATCCACAATCGTAATCACAAAAGTTGATCGATGGCGCATGAAAACTCGAAAATGAGCATTTTTCTAAACATGGCTATAACAAAAAAAAAAATGAAGGGTCGTGAAAGGCGATTAAAAATATGCATATAGAATGGACAACTATAGTACAATCCAGAATCATAGTCATAAAAGTTGATTAATGGCGCACAAAAACAAAAACATTACTAACTTCCTAACTGTGGCTATAACTAAAGAAAAAATCAAGGTTCACAAAAGCCGATGGAAAATATACATATAAAATGGACAACTACAATGTAATCGACAATCGTAGTCAGCAAAGTTGATCGATAACTGACGAAAACTCAAATACGAGCATTTTCCTATATGCGACTATAACTCAACAAAAAATGAAGGTTCGTGAATGGCGATTAAAAATATGTGTAAAGAATGCTCAAGTACGGTACAATCTATAATCCTAGTTACCAAAGTTGATCGATGGCCCACGAAAATTCAAACTCGAGCAATATCCTAAATCTTGCTATAACTAAACAAAAAATGAGGGTTCGTAAAAGGTGATTAAAAATATGTGTAGAGAATGCACAACTATAGTACAATCCAAAATCATAGTCACCAAAGTTGATCAATGACCCACGAAATCTCAAACTCGAGCAATTTCCCTAACATGGCTATAACTCAAAAAAATGAAGTTTTGCATAATTCGATTGAAAATACACGTACATAAGGCACAACTAAAGTGCAATCCAATATCGTAGTAACCAAAATTGATCGATAGCCCACGAAAACTCAAACACGAGTGGTTTCATAAGTTGAAAAACAACTTTACCAAAAATGAAGGTTTGGGAAAGGTGATAGAAAATACTTGTATAGAATGCACAACTGTAGTGTAATCCACAATTGTAGTCACCAAAGTTGATAGTCACCAAAGTTGATCAATGGTCCACGAAAAACTCAAACACGAGCGTTTTCCCAAATGTGAGTAGAACTCAACAAAAAATTAAGGTTGACGAGATGCAATCGAAAATACACATTCAGAATATACAACTATAGTGCAATCCACAATTGTTGTCACCAAACTTGATCGATGGCCCACAAAGACTCAAACATGAATGGTTTCCTAAGTGCAGCTATAACTCAACAAAAAATGAAGGTTCATGAAAGGTGATAGAAAATACATGTATAGAATACACAATTATAGTGTAATCCACAATCGTAGTCACCAAAGTTGATTGATGGCCCACGAAAACTCAAACACGAGTGTTTTCATTAACGCGGCTATAAATCAACAAAACATGAAAGTTTGTGAAAGGCAATTAAAAATATGCGTATAGAATCCACAACTACAACACTATCCACAATCGTAGTCACCAAAGTTTATTGGTGGCCCAAAAAAACTAAAAAACGAGCGGTTTTGTAAATGTGGCTATAAATCAACAAAAAAGGAAGGTTCATGAAAGGGGATAGATTATACATGTATAGAATGCATAACTATAGTGTTATTTACAATTATAGTCACCAAAGTTGATCGATCGCCAACAAAATCTCAAACATGAGCAGGTTCCTAAATGCAGCTATAACTCAACAAAAAATGAAGGTTGACGAAATGCGATAGAAAGTACATGTATAGAATGTACAACTATAGTGTAATTTGCAAGGGTAGTCACCAAAGTTGATCGATGGCCCACAAAAATTCAAACATGAATGGTAACGTAAATATGGCTATAACTTAACAAAAAATGAAGGTTCATGAAAGGTGATACAACATCAACATTCATAATGCACAACTACAGTGCAATCAACAATTGTAGTTACCAAACTTGATCGATGGCCCACAAAAAGTAAAACACGATCCTTTTCCCAAATGTGGGTATAACTCAATAGAAAATGAAGGTTTGTGACAGGCAATTAAAAATATGTGTACAAAACGCACAACTACAATACGATCTACAATTGTAGTTACCAAAGTTAATTGATGGTCCACAAAAACTCGAACGTGAGCAGTTTCCTAAATGCGGCAATAACTCAACAAAAAATGAATGTTCGGAAAAAAGCGATATGAAATATGCAAACAAAATGCACAACTATACTATAATCCACAATCATAGTTACCAAAGTTGATTGGTGGCTCACGAAAACATCAACACGAGCAGTTTCCTAAATGTGGCTATAACTCAACGAAAACTTAAGGTTTGCAAAATGTGATAGAAGGTAAGCATATACAATTCACAACTATAGTGCAATGCACAATTATAGTCACCAAAGTTGGTCGACAGCCGACGAAAACTCAAACACGAGCGGTTTCCAAAGTGTAGCTATAAATGAACAAAAAATGAAGGTTCGCAAAAGGCGATAGAAAATACATGTATAGAATGGACACCTACAGTGCAATCCACAATCGTAGTCACCAAAGTTGTTCGATGGCCCACAAAAACTCAAACATGAGTGGTTAGCTAAGTGCGGGTATAACTCAACAAAAAATGAAGGTTCATAAAAGGTGATAGAAAATACACATATACAATGCACAACTACAATGTAATCCACAATTGTAGTCACCAATGTTGATCAATGGCCTACTAAAACTCAAACATGAGGGAGTTCCTAAATGTCGCTATAACTCAACAAAAAATGAACATTCATGAAAGGCGATAGAAAATACGCGTATAGAATGCACAACTATAGTGTAATCCACAGTTGTAATCACCAAAGTTGCTCAATGGCCTTCAAAAACTCAAACATGAGCAGTTTCCTAAGTGCGGCTATAACTCAATGAAAATTGAAGGTTCTCGAAAGGTGATAGAAAATATGCATATAGAATGCACAACTACAGTGTAATCCACAATCATATTCATCAAAGTTTATTGATGGCCCACGAAAACTCAAACACGTGCGTTTTCCTAAATGCGGCTATAACTGAAAAAAAAATGAATGTTCATGAAAGGAAATTAAAAACATGCGTACAAAATGCACAACTACAGTACAATACACAATCATAGTCACCAAAGTTGATAGTTGGCCCACAAAAACTCAAACATGAGCAATTTCCTAAAGGGTGATCCCACAATAGTGGTTTACACTTTTTGGCCTAACTGGACACTGATATTTTTTTTTTAACACAATCTCCACATTCGGGCACCTATAGCGATTAAACCGTAAGGAATTTGAAGATGATGTAAACTAGAGTCTTGTCACATTTTGTCTGTAGATTCTAAAAATATTTTTTTCAATTTTTTTGGAATCAGATTGCACTTCTTTTCCATCTCCCACAAAAATTGGTTTTTTTCAACAAACAACATTTTTAAAAAGTGACACCTGCCTTATAACGCATTAACTTTTTTTCCATGAAGGATAAAATTCAATTCTTTCAAATTTGGATTTCTAACTCCGATATCTAGTGCTTCCACTTGGTTAGATAGTTTTTTATTGAATATTTTTTCTTTAATCAAGTTTGAAAGTCAATCAAATGACAATTCAGACCTAGCGCGACCGTATAACGCATAACTTTCACTGTATGTATCAAAATTCTTCTCTTTTTTTTTTGTTGGATCAAGGACTTCAATATCTGGTGCACTCATATTTTTAAATTTTTTTTTTATAATCTTCTATTTTTCCACTTGTGCAGAACAGAGATTTTTGTTTTCGATGAAAAACCTATATTTAATAAAACTTAAAAAACAGATAGATAATAAAACCAAAACATACTAAAATTATATTCATTGGATAGCTCGTTCTGAAGGCTACTCGATTCCAAGTTTGGTTTCTAAATATTCCCCCATTTTCATCCCCAACCGGAGCTTGAAAGCGTAAAATTTTAGGTTTTTGTGTGTACAAATTAAAAAATTAGGGAAAAAGGGGTTCGCTAGAACCAGGGGGGTTCTAGCGAACCCCCAGGGGTTCTAGCGAACCAGGGTTCATTCGAACCCTGGTTCATGCGAACCCCCCCTAATATGCACATTTCCTTTATTTTTTGGGTGGGAAATGTGGGCCCAATAGTTAATGGGTTCGCTCGAACCCTAGTTCGGTCGAACCCCTTTATGGTTCAGTCGAACATGTAGGTTCATGCGAACCCCTGAAACTAATTTTTTTGCCATGGGGTCGTTTTTTCTCAAATTTCCTTCCTCTTCAAAAGTGTAAACCACTTATGTGGCTTCATCCTAAATGCGGTTGTAACTCAACAAAAAATGAAGGAAACCACTCATGTTTCAATTTTCGTGGGCCATCGAACAACTTTGGTGAATACGATTGTGGATTGCATTATAGTTGGGCATTTTGTATGCGTATTTTCTATCTCCTGTTGTGAACCTTCATTTTTTGTTGAGTTATAGCCATATTTAGGAAACCATTCGTATTTGAGTTTTCATGGGCCATCGATCAACTTTGGTGACTACTATTCTGGATTACACTGTAGTTTTTCATTCTATACACATATTTTCCATTGCCTTTCACGAGTCTTCATTTTTTGTTGAGTTATAGCCGTATTTAAGAAACTGCTAATGTCTGAGTTTTTGTGGGCCATCAATCAACTTTGGTGACTATGATTGTGGATTTTACTCTAGTTGTGCTTTCTATATGCATATTTTTAATCGCCTTTCACAAACCTTCATTTTCTGCTGAGTTATAGCCACATTAAGGAAAACATTCGTGTTTGAGTTTTTGTGTGCCATCGATCAACTTTGGTAACTATAATTGTGGATTACACTATAGTTGTGTATTCTATACGTGTATTTTCTATCGCATTTCGCGAACCTTCATTTCTCATTGAGTTATGGCCACACTTAGGAAACCACTCGTGTTTCAGTTTTCATGGGCCATTGATCAACTTTGGTGACTACAATTGTGGATTGTATTGTAGTTGTCCAATCTATATGCATATTTTCTATCGCCTTTTGTGAACCTTCATTTTTTGTTGAGTTATAGCTGCATTTAGGAAACTGCTCGTGTTTGATTTTTTGTGGTCCATTGATCATTTTTGGTGTCTATGATTGTGGATTTCACTGTAGTCCATTATGTACACATATTTTCTATCTACTTTAGCGAATATTCATTTTTTGTTGAGTTATAACATCATTTAGGAAACCATTCGTATTTGAGTTTTCGTGGGCCATCGATCAGCTTTGGTGACTATGCTTTTGGATTACACTGTAGTTGTGCATTCTATACACTTATTTCTAATAGCCTTTCACGAACTTTCAGTTTTTGTTGTGTTATAGCCCCAATTAGGAAAACGCTTGTGTTTGAGTTTTCATTGGCCATCAATCAACTTAAGTGAATATGATTGTGGATTATACTGTAGTTGTGCATTCTATACAGGTATTTTCTATTGCCTTTCATGAAATTTCATTTTCATTCAGTTATAGCCACACTTAGGATACCGCTCATGTTTGAGTTTTCATGGGCCACCGAAAATTTTTGGTGACTACGATTGACGATTGCACTGTAATTGTCCATTTTGTACACGTATTTTCTATTGCCTTTCATCAACCTTCATTTTTTGTTGATTTATAGATGCATTTAGAAAACCACGCAAGTTTGAGTTTTCGTGGGCCATTGATCAATGTTGGTGACTACGATTGTGAATTGTACTGTCGTTGTGCATTATGAATGCATATTTTTAATTTCCTTTCATGAACCTTCATTTTTTCTTCAGTTATAGCCACATTTAGGAAATCACTTGTATTTGAGTTGTCGTGGGCCTTCGATCAACTTTGGTGACTACCATTATGGATTACACTGTAGTTGTGCATTCTATATGTGTATTTTCTATCGCCTTTTGTCAACTTTCATTTTTCTTTGATTTATTGATGCACTAGGGATACTGCTCATGTTTGAGTTTTCGTGGGCCATCAATCAAGTTTACTGACTACAATTGTGGATTACACTATAGTTCTGAATTCTATATGCGTATTTTTGATAGCCTTTTGTGAACCTTCATTTTTTGTTGAGTTATAGCTACCCTTAGGAAACTGCTCATGTTCGAGTTTTCACAGGCCATCGATCAACTTTGGTGACCTCGATTGTGGATTGCATTGTAGTTTTCCATTTTGTATGGGTATTTCCTATCGCCTTTCATGAACCTTCATTTTTTGTTGAGTTACAGCCACATTTAAGAAACCACTCATCTTTGAGTTTTTCTGAGCCATCGATCAACTTTGTTGACTACACTTATGGATTACAATGTAGTTATGCATTCTATACACATATTTTCTATTACCTTTCGTGAATCTTCATTTTTTGTTGAGTTATAGCCGCATTTAGGAAAATCCTCGTGTTTGAGTTTTTGTGGGCCATTGATCAAATTTTGTGACTATGATTGTGGATTACATTGTAGTTCTACATTCTATATGCATCTTTTCTTTCGCCTTTTGCAAACCTTCAGTTTTCGTTGAGTTATAGCCGCACTTAGTAAACCATTCGTGTTTGAGATTTCATGGATGGATCAACTTTGGTGACTACGATTGTGGATTTCACTGTAGTTGTGCATTCCATACGTGTATTTTATATCACCTTTTGGAAATCTCATATTTTTGTTGAGTTATAGCTGCATTTAGGAAACCACTCTAGTTTGAGTTTTCGTGGGCAAAAAATCAACTTTGGTGACTATGATTGTGGATTGCACTATATTTGTGCATTTTATACCGGTATTTTCTATTGCCTTTCACGAACCTTCACTTTTCGTTGAGTTATAGCAACACTTAGGAAATTGCTCATGTTTGAATTTTCGTGGGCCATCGATCAACTTTGTTAAATACAATTTTGGATTGTGTTGTAGTTGTCCATTTTGTACACGTATTTTCTATTGCCTTTCATGAACATTCATTTTTCGTTGATTCATAGCCATATTTAGGAAACCGCTCATGTTTGAGTTTTTGTGGACCATCAATGAACTGTGATGACTACAATTATGCATTATACTGAACCTTCACTTTTTGTTGAGTTATAGCCACATTTAGGAAACCACTCATGTTTGAGTTTTCGTGGGCCATTGATCAACTTTGGTGAGTACGATTGTGGATTGTACTATAGTTGTCCATTTTGTACACGTATTTTCTCTCGCCTTTTGTAAGCCTTCATGATTTATTGAGTTATAGCCACATTTAGGAAAATGCACGTGTTTGAGATTTCATGGGCCATCAATCAACTTTGGTGACTATGCTTGTGGATTACACTGTAGTTGTGCATTCTATACATGTGTTTTCTATCACCTTTTACAAACCTTTATTTTTCATTGAGTTATAGTTGGACTTAGGAAACCATTCATGTTTGAGTTTTGTGGGCTATTGATCAAATTTCTATCACCTTTTCGCAAACCTTCATTTTCTTTGTGGAGTGAAAAATTATTTTTTGGAAAAAAGGATGATCTGCGTTTACCTAGAATGACATTCTCTACAAAACCCATTTCTCAAATTTTTCATAAAAAGTTTCAAAAAAATTTCCTCTGTTACCACTACTACTTGTACTTCTTAAAAAAAAAAAAAAATTTCAAGAATAAATTTTTTTGAAAAAACAGA